>PVIY010005919.1:0-90936 GCA_004026745.1 Myrmecophaga tridactyla
GACTAAATTTACCAATTAAAAGATACAGATTTGCAGAATGGATTAAGAAACATAATCCAGCTATATGCTCCTTACAAGAGACTCATCTTAGACACAAGGATACAAATAGATTGAAAGTGAAAGGATGGAAAAAGATCTTCCATTCAAGTTGTAACCAGAGAAAAGCAGGAGTAGATATACTAATATGAGACAAAATAGACTTTAAATGTAAAAATATCATGAGACAAAGAAGTACACTATATACTAATTAAATGGTCAATTCATCAAGAAGATATAGCAATCATAAATGTTTATGTTTGCAATAAAGGAACTCCAAAATACATGAGACAGACATTGGCAAATCTGAAGGGAGCAATAGATATTTCAACAATAATAATAGGAGACTTCAATACACCACTCTCCTCTATATGGAACAACCAAACAGAAGGTCAACAAGACAATAGAGAAGTTAAATAACTTGATAAATGAATTAGACCTAATAGACATATATAGGTCATTGCACCCCAAAGCACAAGGTTATACATTCTTCTCTAGTGCTCATGGAACATTCTCCAGGATAGATCATATGCTGGGGCACAAAACAGGTCTTTATAAATTTTAAAATATTGAAATTATTCACAGCACTTTCTCTGATCACAATGGGATGAAGGTGGATTCAATAAACACCAAAGAATGAGAACATTCACAAATATATGGAGATTAAATAACACACTCTTAAAAAATCAGTGGGTCAAAGAAAAAATTGCTAGAGAAATCAGCAGCTATCTGGAAATGAATGAAAATGAGAATACAACTTATCAGAACTTATGGGATGTGGCCAAGCCTGTGCTGAAAGGGAAATTTATTGTCTTCAATGCCTATGTTACAAAATAAGAAAGAGCAAAAATTGAGGACTTAACAGCAAACCTGGAGGAACTTGAGGAAGAACAGCAAACTAACCCCAAAGCAAATGGGAGAAGAGAAATAATAAAGATTAAAGCAAAGATAAATGAGTGGGAGAACAAAAGAATAATAGAAAGAATCAATAAAACCGAAAATTGGTTCTTTGAGAAAATCAATAAAATTGATGGGCCACAAGCAAGACCGACAAAGAAAAAAAGAGAGGATGCAAATAAACAAAATCAGAGATGAGAAGGGGTGCATTACCACAGACCATGTAGAAATAAAAGAAATCATAAGAGGATACTATGAACAACTATACACCAACAAACTAGACAACTTAGATGAAATGGACAAATTCCTGGAGACTCACAAATAAACTACACTGACTCAAGAAGAAATAGAAGATCTCAACAAACTAATCACAAGTAAAGAGATTCAATCACTCATCAAAAATCTTCTTACAATGAAAAGCCTAGGACCAGATGGCTTTACAGGAGAATTTTATCAAACATTCCAGAAAGAACTAACACCAATCCTGCTCAAACTTTTCCAAAAAGTGAGGAAAAAGGAACTCTACCTAACTCATTTTATGAAGCTCAAATCATTTTAATATCAAAACTGAGTAAAGATGCTATAAGAAAGGAAAACCACAGGCCAATCTCCCTAATGAATATAGATGCAAAAATTCTCCATAAAATATTAGCAGATTGAATCCAACAACACATTAAAAGAATTATACGCCATGATCAAGTGGGGTTTATGCCATGAATACAAGGATGGTTTAACACAAGAAAATAAATTAATGTAATACAGCACAAATCAAAAGGGAAAAAGTCACATGATCATCTCAATTGATACTGAAAAAGTATTTGACAAAATTCAGCATCCCTTTCTGATAAAAAACACTCCAAAAGGTAGGACTTAAAGGTCACCACCTCAATATGATAAAAGGAATATATGAAGAACTGGTAGCCAGCATCATACTCAATGGAGAGAGACAGAAAGCCTTCCCCCTAAGATCAGGTACAAGAGAAGGATGCCCACTGTCACCACTATAATTCAACACTGTGCTAGAAGTGCTAGCTAGAACAATCAGGCAGGACAAAGAAGTAAAAGGCATCCCAATTGGAAAGGAAGAAGTAAAACTCTTATTATTTGCAGATGCTATGATACTATACTTAGAAGATCCTAAGAAATGTAGAGCAAAGTTACTTGAGCTAATCAACAAATTCAGCAAGGTGGCAGGATATAACATTAATGTGCAAAAATCAGTAAGATTTCTATACACAAGCAATGAGCTAGCTGAGTAGTCAGTTAAGGAAAAAATTTCCATTCAAAACAGCAACTAAAGAATCAAATACTTAGGAATGAACTTAACTAAGGACATAAAGGACTTGTACACAAAAACTACATAACTTTGCTAAAAAAAATCAAAGGAGATCTAAATAGGTGGAAAGACATTCCCTGCTCATGGATAGGAAGGCTAAATATAGTTAAGATGTCAATTCTCCCCAAATTGATCTATAGATTCAACACAGCACCACTCAAAATTCCAATAATGTACTTAAAAGATTTGGAAAAGCTAACTATCAAATTCATCTGGAAGGGAAAGAGACCCTGAGTAGTTAAAAGCATCCTAAAAAAAGAAGAATGAAGCGGGAGGATTAACACTCCCTGACTTTAAAACCTATTATAAAGCCACAGTGGTCAAAACAGCATTGTACTGGCACAAAGACAGAAGCATTGACCAACCAAATTGAATTGAGAGTGCAGAAATAAACCAAAAAATCTATGGTCAATTGATTTTAGACAAGGCACCCAAATCCTCTGAACTGGGACAAAATACTCTTTTCAATAAGTGGGCATGGAAGAACTGGATATCAATAGCCAAGAAAATGAAAGAGGACTCCTATCTTACATCCTACACAAAAATTAACTCAAAGTGGATCAAACAGCTACATATAAGAACCAGCATCATAAAGCTTTCTAGAAGAAACTGTAGGGAAGCATCTTCAAGACTTAGCAATAGGAGGTAGCTTCCTAAACTTTACACCTAAAGCACAAGCTAACAAAAGAAAAAAATAGATAAATAGAAACTCTTCAAAATCAAATGCTTCTGTACCTCAAAAGATTTTGTCAAAAAGGTGAAGAGGCAGCCAACTCAATGGGAGAAAATATTTGGAAATTACATATCACACAAAGGTTTGATTTCCTGTATATACAAAGAAAGCATACAACTCAATGACAAAAGAACAAACAACCCAATTATAAAATGGGCTGATGATATGAATAGGCATTTTTCTGAAGAGCAAATACAGATGGCTCAAAAGCACATGAAGAGATTCTCATTTTCATTGGCTATGAGGGAAATGCAGATCAGGACTACAATGAGATACCACCTCATACCTATAAGAATGGCTGCTATTAAACAATCAGGAAACCATAAATGTTGGAAAGGATGTGGAGAAACTGGGACACTTATGCACTGCTGGTGGAAATGTACAATGGTGCAGCCACAATGGAAGGCTGTTTGGCAGTTCCTTAGGAAACTAAATATCAAGCTGCCCTATGACTCAGCAATAGAATCACTTTCAGAAGAGCTGAAAGCAATGAAACAAACAGACATTTGCACACCAGTGTTCATAGCAGCATTATTCTCAATTGCCAAAAGATGGAAACAAATCAAATAAATGCCCATCAACAGATTAGTGGATCAATAAAATGTAGTATATACATACGATGGAATATTATGCAGCAGTAAGACAAAATGACATCCTGAAGCACGTAACAAGATGGATGAGCTTTGGGGACATAATGCTGAACAAAGTTATCCAGACACAAAAGAACAGATACTATATGATTCCACTTTTATGACCAGCATAAAGGTATAATCAGACTTATAATATAGAATACAGGGGGCTTAGAGTGCATAGAAACTAGAGATGGGTGAGCTGTTAGCTAATGAGGTTGAACTCCATTGTAAGGGAGTAGATAGGAGCAAAGGTGATTCTCTAGTGGGTCTACAAGTAATATTACCATATTGAAGATGAACAAGATTGAAAGGGGTTGTATAGACCTATGTGTCCCACTGATTCACACTAGAAATATGAAGGGATTCTTGTAAGAATTACTTCAAAGATATGATTCTTGTATAAAGACTGTTGAAGTCCAGGGTACAGGGGGAAAACTGCTATTGCATGCTATGAGCTATGTTCAAAAGGAAATCATCAGCACTACCACAGCAACAGTGGAGGTAAATAATGTGGTGAGGGACAAGAGTTAAGAGGAGGTTTAAATCTCCTATTTGGTGAGGGTATGTTTATTGGTTTTATGTCTCTTAGGAACAATGAAATTATCTAAAACTGAGAGTGTTTATGGATTGTGGACTTTGGGCCCTCTCCATGATGAATGCAAGTGGCTGAAGGATGCACTGACAGAGAAGTAGAATGGTGAATGATGGTGTGTACTTATGAACGAAGGTTGTGCTGCTACAAAAAGGAGCATTGTTGTGAGGCATGCAACGATGTGAATGAACATGTGGGATATTTGGTGAGACAAAGTAAGCCACAAACGAAAAAACAATGATATGCTCACCTTTAGAAAATGCTTATAATAAAACAGGGGCCTAGATTGTAAGCGTTTAGAGAATACACATTAAGTCTGGAGTGGTAATTATTATTTCTGGATTTTGAGGGACTGTTTTACATATATAACCTGATATTTAGAGATAAGAACAAAGCTAAACAGGTTAGGGTTAAAGTAATTCAGATCATAGGGGTAAGGAAGACAGTGTCTATATTTTAGAACCACACATACTCTCAGACCAATGGAAGAAAGGTTTATTTGATCTGGACCTGAAATTTTCTGTAGTGCCTAATCTAATTCAACCTATCTGTATAGCTCATTTGAATAACTGAAACACAGAGAACACAGAATGAGAAAGAGGTCCCTTAGTCCTGTATAGATTATTGTAATCCCTGGAAACATCCTAGAACATATTAACATATTAACCAGATAATCAAAAAGTATTGGCAAAGGGCCATGGTGGCTCAGCAGGTAAGAACGCTTGCCTGCCATGCCTGAGGACCCGGGTTCGTTTCCCGGTGCCTGCCCATGTTAAAAAAAAAAAAAAAAAGTATTGGCAAAGTCCCCTGAGGGAGGGGAGAAAGACTATGGAACTGTTAAATCTTACCATCAGGGAATCCTCTGATACTGTACCAAACTTTAGGGACACCCAAATTAATAGGCCATGCCCTTGATCATGAGGCTTACTCTTGTGAAGCTTATGTAGGTAGCATAGAAGCTTGGACTACCTATAGGCAAGCCTAAGAGTTGCTTCTGGAGGACCTCTGTTGTTGCTCAGATATGGCCTCAGTCTCTCTAAGCCCAACTCTGCAAGTGAAATCATTGTCCTCCCCCCTACGTGGGACATGACAACCACGGGTGAAAGTCTCCCTGGCAATGTGAGAGAGGACTTTCAGGGATGAATCCAGATCTGGCACTGTGGGATCAACAATTCCAAATGGGAGAAAAGAAGTGCAATTAATAAGGTATCAGTGGCAGAGAGATTTCAAATAGAGTAGAGAGGCTACTCTGGAGGTTGCTCTTACACAAGCTTCAGGTAGACCTTGCTGCCTATCATAACATGCGAACCCCCATTCCAGCCAATTCCAGCCAATCCTAAAGAACACCTAGGGCAATTTATAAGATTCCATGAGGGTTCGAGGCACTAGAGTAACTTGCTAGAAACCTGCAACCTCCAGATGGGTCCCTGCTCCAGATAAGTCCTAAAACCTAGTCCAGCCTCTCCAGAACATCAGATAGTTCCATCTCCCTTCCCCATGTTAGTGACAGACCCTTCCAATATCAAAAATTTAGACTTGCCATAGCCCAAACAACCCCAATGAGAGGTATGGAAAGATCAAAGGTAAGGTGAAATATATATCCACAAGATAGGACTTAACAAATGGATATGAATGCTGAATCATTAAATTAATATCTCTTTTTGTCTCCAGTATTTTAGAGCAGCTAGAAGTAAAAATCTAAAATTGTGAAATTGTAACCCATGTCAAAATCTGAAGTATGTTCTACAACTAATTGTGGTGCAGTGCTTGGAAATTTATAGCTTTTTTGTATATATGTTATTGTTTACAAAAAAGAAGGAAAAAAGTTGATTGTGATGATCAAAAAAGTATTTAAGTTCACTAACCTCCTATATTCTGGAGGCTTAAAGGAGAAATGTGAGAGGATCATATGGTAGCCCATGACAAACCCTGGGATCTATCCTGTAACCACTTTTTGAAGAGTGCTTTGAAAACTATTGCTTTTTTATTTCTTTGCTTTGTATATATGTTATACTGTACAATAAAAAAGTTTTAAAAAAATTTAATAGACTGTTAATCCCAAGTAGAATAACTGGATTCTTTCATATTGCTTGTGTTGATATAAATCCTATGAACACTGCACAAATCAATTTGGAAAAACAATTTTGTTCCTAGGTATTTACCCAGTAGAAATAAAAACATATACCTACACAAAAATTTTCAGATGAATATAGATAGTAACTTTATCCATAATAGACTTAAACCAGATACATAGCCAATGTCCATCAACATGTAAATGAATAAACAAATTGTTGCATATTAATTCAGTGAAATATTATTCAGAATTAAAAAGAAAAACCAATGAACAAATGCAAGAACATGTATCAATCTGAAAATATTATACTGAGCAAAAACAAGCCAGCCAAAAATAATGCATTTTATATAATTTCATTTACATGAAATTCATGAAAAGTCTAAACTAAACCATTGTGACAGAAGAAGATCGGAGTTTGAATGGGGCCAAGAACGAGAGGTGATTGACTGCAAAGAAAACAATTTGGAGGCTGATGGAAATGTTTTAATTCTTAATTATGGAGTTGTTTACACAGAGCTATATAAACATCATCCATTTGATGTGTGGATGCAATTTTATGTATTTTTTTTTTTACTTCTACTAATAGGAAGGGCCTAAATTTTGAAAGCCTGTATTTTATATTCTTATTAGTCTCTGAAAAGGACTTTTAGTAAATTAGCTCTTGGCAGTCTTTCTGAAATCAGATTCCTATCTTTTATCTCTAAGGGGGAAATGTGTTAATGTTAATCTTATTCATAATTATGTGGTAATGAAGCCATCACCTTTTATAAGCATACAAAGCTTTTGTATCAACATGATAATTAAGCTATGAACTTTCCTCTACAATAAATGTGAATGTTTATGTGAAACCACTTTAAAATTAAATAGCCACACATTTAAAATGTCTAAATTATATCCATGAGCATAACTAGATTCAGTTTACTGCCCTGTTTTTTAGCTATTGCTTCATCAGCTGAGGAACTAACTCCAAAAAGATCCCTATTAATTCCATACTTATTAAATTTGGGGCAGAGGATAAATAGAGCTTCTATTCTTGAAAATATCAGGTATCTTCCTTAACATTTCCTTTAGAAAAATAAATCAAAATTCACACATTTCAATTTGCAAGATTCTCAAGACAATCGTTTCACCCCCTCTGAGATTTGTTTCATAACTGGTGATGTGCTCCATAAAATTATTTGAATTCAGTCACATTCATTGGGGATGATTAAATCAACTACCAAGAGATGGAAAGGAAAAAAACATACAAAACTTCCTTTCTTAACCCTTGGTGGTCTTTAAACATGCTTTATAACGGAGTTATTTCTGAATGATATTCATTCAAAAAGGATCTATTAAATATCTACAAGTATATACAATGCACTAATAAAGCACTGATGTACAGCATTGTTACCCAAATAATTAGAGTTTACCATCTGTGCTGGTTTGAAAGGAAGTATGCCCCCTAGAAAATCCATGTTTTAATCAAAATCCCATTTCATAAAGGTAGAATAATCTCTATTCAATACTGTATGTTTGAAACTGTAATGAGGTCATCTCCCTGGATGATGTGATTTAGTCAAGAATGGTTGTTAAACTGGATTAGGGGAGGACATGTCTCCACCCATTTGGGTGGGTCTTGATTGGTTTATTGGAGTCCTATAAAACAGGAAATATTTTGGAGAATGAGAGATTCAGAGAGAGCAGAGAATACAGCAGCACCACAAAGCAGAGTCCACCAGCCAGTGACCTTTGGAGATGAAGAAGGAAAATGCCTCCCAGGAAGCTTCATGAAATAGGAAACCAGGAGAGAAAGTTAGCAGATGATGCCATGTTCGCCATATGCCCTTCCAGCCAAGAGAGAAACCCTGAACTTCATTGGCCTTCTTGAACCAAGTTATCTTTCCCTGGATGGATGCCTTTGATTGGACATTTCTATAGACTCGTTTTAACTGGGACATTTTCTCAGCCTTAGACTGTAAACTAGCAACTTATTAAATTCTCCTTTTTAAAAGCCATCTGTTTCTGGTATATTGCATTCTGGCAGCTAGCAAGCTAGAACACCATCTAATTTGAGAAAATGCTTGATCATATTTCAAGTTTGGATCAAGGGGATTCTATTCTGGCTATTTCAAAAGTATTCAGATATTTCAAGAGGGGTTTCCACTTTCTGAACATTTTAATTTTGATGATAATTTTTATCTCTATAGGGAGGACAAAATCAGAAAGAATATTCTTCTAGTAAGTGATGAGCACTTTTCTTTGAAACACTGAGAAAATTAAAAGATGAATAGTTAAATGAAATGCCAAATGGTTGCATACAGTATTTGACAATCTTAGATATAATCTAAGAAACCCTTGTGGTGTTTCTATTTGTTACAAGAAGATCATAGAGATTTATTGCTATAAACTGTGCTGTTGTCTATTAATGATTTCTAAAATGTGGGTAAGTGAAAACTTTTACACATATTTTAATTATGGTTTTATTATTATACCTTAAAATAAGTAAAGTCAAGTTTTATTTTATTAATTCAACTAATTTTCCCCCAGAATATAGTTTTGTATCACTTATAGTGCTGGTTTGAAAGGATGTATGTACCCTAGAAAAGCCATGTTTTCATCTAAATCCCATTTCATAAAGGCAGAATAATCCCTATTCAATACTATATGTATATTTGAATCTGCAATTAGATCATCTCCCTGGAGATGTAACCCAATCAAGAGTGGTTTTTAAGCTGGATTGGGGGAAATGTGTCTCCACCCATTTGGGTGGGTCTTGATTAGTTTCTGAAGTCCTATGAAAGAGGAAACATTTTGGAGAATGAAGGAGATTCAGAGAGAGCAGAGCAGAACGACATAGTCATGAGAAGTGGAGTCCACCAGTCAGTGACCTTCGGAGATGAAGAAGGAAAATGTCTCCTGGGGAACTTCGTGAAACAGGAAGCCAGGAGAAGAAGTGAGCAGATGATGCCATGTTCACTATGTGCCTTTCCAGATGACAGAGAAACTCTGACTGTGTTTGCCATGTGCCTTCTCACTTGAGAGAGAAACCCTGAACTTCATCAGCCTTCTTGAACCAAGGTATCTTTCCTTGGATGCCTTAGATTGGACATTTCTATAGACTTGCTTTAATTGGGATTTTCTTGGCCTTGGAACCGTAAACTAGCAACTGATTAAATTCTCCTTTTTAAAGGCCATTCTGTTTCTGGTATATTATATTCCAGCAGCTAGCAAACTAGAACACTTATTTTTTAATAAACATTTTATTTTGGAATAACTTTAGACTTACAGAAAAGCTGCTGGGAGGCCCACATATTTATCTAATTTCTCCTGATGTTAATACCTTACAAGTGTATGGTGTAGGAAATAGGCTTTGCAGCAGACAGACCTCCCCCCCCCCACTTCTTCTTCTGGTTCGGCCACCTCCTCTATGGAAAATCCTAAAACCCTTTCTCCTAGCCTCCAGGAATGGGTGAAACTGCAGGCAGTCATGCTAAGACACATTCCTGGGATGTGGACCCCTCCCCTAACAGCAACTCCAGCTTTCTGCCTTAAACTAACCAACTGTTTTTCCTTTAACATCACCAGTCACCATATTAAGCTTACCTTATCTCTAGCAAGTAATACAGTCTATAAAAGCTAAGGTTGCCTTTTGTTTGGAGCTCAGACTTTTGAGGTGACTCGGCTGAGCCCCATGTGCATGAGCTAATAAAAAAAAATCACTTGCTTCCTGAAACTATGGACCCTTGGTCTTGGCTTGCTCTAATTTTGTGTAATGTTCCTGGAGGCCTGTGGCCTTGTCCCTGGTTTCATGATATATTTCTGGGGGCTCATCTGGGATCTACGAGGCAGTGACATTCTTGCCTTCCTTGCCCACAGCAGCAACGTCACCCAGACTGGAGACCCAATGAAATCCAGTGCTGGCACTGGGACCTTCCTGTCTTTTGGACTCTGGACCTCCCAGGCTGGGGCACTCATCACCGCTGGAGTGGTGAAAAATCCAGGCAGGTTTCGGGAACCAAGCGTCAGGAGCACCGCCTGTCTGAATGGTAAGTGCTCAAATGCATCAGGTTGTCAGCCCACTCGTAGAAGGCAGGGGCCTGAGTCGGAGCCTGATCAATCCCCAAGACTCTCCGGGTACCCGTCTCCATCTGGAGGACCAGGGGAAACGGACGTCTTCAGATTCGGTTTCAGGAAGGTCCGTGCAGGAGGAATGTCGATTGAATGTGTGTGACTGAGTGAGTGAATGGAAGTCCTGGGCCATTAGAGCCGAGCACCAGGCTGTGAGTGAGTTCAGATTCTGCAAGTCTGTGGTGACCCTCATATGGTTAAGGGTGAACAACCCCAAAAGGGGGGCTGGCCGGGGTTTATACTGGACCACCAAAGCCAAGAGTTGCCCAACGTCCCGCTAAGGGAGTGGCCAGACTGAATGAAGTACTAGATTGTCTAAATCCCTTTGTTGTTTATCTGTAAACCCTTCCCCTAACCATTGGCTCTGCTGATATTGGGGTGGGGGGGGGTGGTGAATCTAGTAAAACACTGTTGTGGTGCATGATGTCCAACTTTAAGAAGGCTTTTACTGAGGACTGGGGAGTCAAGCTGACCCCCAGTCAATTCAGGAAATTCTGTATGCTAGAATGGCCCACCCTTGGGGTAGATTGGCCATCTGAGGGAACTTTTGAAGTAGAGAAAGTAAAGGCAGTTTATAGTACAGTGTCAGGGATGCCTGGACACCCAGATCAGTTTCCCTACATTGCCACATGTCTGGAGGTAACAAAGAAAAAACATGATGAACAGTGTCAGGTGTTTCTTGCCCAAGTGGTGGAGAAGTCACTCAAGAAACCAGGCAGCAAGCCCAAGGTCCCAGTTTTATCCAGTGTACCAGAAGAAGGAGAAAACCCCCCACCTTACTTTGCACCACCAACACCCGTGGCCCTGCCAAGCTCCTGCACAGTGACCCCCAACCCCCACAGCAGCCCAGAGGTATTGCCTGAGTCTCCTCTGAGCCCAGCCATCCCTGGACCCACTGAGCCACGGCAGCTTTGGCCCCAGTAGGGTACGGCTGCTCCACCCATAGACACAACCTTAATGCCCCTGAGAGAGACTCAAGAACCTCCCTATGTCGATGCCCAGGGAGACTTTCAGGAAGGTAGAAGAAACTCCGTATATATTTCCTTCACTTCTACTGACCTGCTAAACTGGAAGAATCATACACTGTCCTACACTGAGAGGCCCCAGGTGATGATTGACCTGTTCCAGTCCATTGTCCAGACCCATCAGTCCACCTGGCCCAACTGCAACAAGCTGCTTGTAACTCCCCTCAGCACTGAGGAGCATTGGTACATGGTAGCAGTGGTGTGGAGGCACCGGGAGAAAGTGCCCCTGATGGCACCCTAGACCCAGCCCAATATGCTGCCTGCAGTTTTCCAGGAGAGGACCCAGAGTGGGACCCAAACACTGATGTGGGGCTGCAGTCCCTCTAACGGTTCCACAAGGCCCTGCTCCAGGGCCTCCAGAAAAGCAGCCAAAGGGCCACCCACACGACCAAGGACAAAGAGGTCTTGCAGAAGCCAGATGAGCCCCTGAGCAAATTTCTTGAGTGACTGATGGAATCCTCCGCCAATACACACCATTTGATCCTGAGGCTGCAGGAAGCCAGATGCTAATAAATGCTGCTTTTGTAGGATAGGCAGCCCCTGACATTTGGCATAAGTTCCAGAAGCTGGATGGGTTGCAGGCATGAACACAAGTCAGCTAATAGAGGTGGCCACAAAGGTATCTGTCAATTGGGACCAGGTAGAAGTGAAAGGAAGGAAGCGAGAGTTCAGGGAAAAAGCTCAGATAATTGCTGCTGCCTTCGAGGAGCAGGACCAAGGGCCCCGATTGAAAACAACATGGGGGGCCTAAGTGTCCCTAGGTCAGAATCTGTGTGCTTTTTGCCAAAAAGAGGGGCACTAGAAGAATGAGTGTCCCAATAAAACTGCCTCACTAGCAGGTAGAAGGAAGCAGAATACTAGTCCCAGACCTCGTCTGGAACCCAACACCATTGCTGTGATTGCCAATAAACTCTCTGACTAGGACAGAGTAGGCTCCATATTTTTAGACCCCTGGGAACCCGTGGTTGAAGTGAAATTAGGGGACCAAACAATGAATTTCATAGTGGATACTGGTTCTGAACACTCTGTAGTGACTCAGCCCCTGGAGAATACTTGCCCATCTCCTGTCCAAACAATAGACATTGTTGGCACAATGGGTATAGTATAAAAGAGGCCATTCCTGAAAGCCAGAGCATGCAGCATTGGGGATTACTCAGTGTCACTCCAGTTTCTGTACATGTCTGAATGCCCGCTGCCATCGTTGGGGTGAGACCTCCTCAGAAAACTGCATGCACAAATTACATTTGGCCCCAAAGGAAAAGCCTCAATAAAAATTAACAGCCTGCAGAAAACCCTGTCTTTAACTACACCAACAAAAGAAAAGTGGTGGCTACATGAGAAGCCCGAAACTGGAGAGGAAATTTTCCCTAACCTGCCATTTTCAGACATACCAAGTGTCTGGACAGAGCATAACCCACCAGGCTTAGCTAAATACTGCCCTCTGGTAGTAATTGCTTTAAAGCCCATGACATGCCTCATGGCAGTACAAGAGTACCTGATCCCTCAAAAGGCCCTCGAAGGGATTCAAAGCCATTTGGTGCAGCCAGAATCCCACCGAATCATCCAGCCATGCAACTCTCCATGGAACACTCCACTGTTGCCTGTGGAAAAGGCTCAAACCAGGGAATTTTGCCCCATCCAGGACTTGTGAGCAGTTAATGCAGCCATGGAAACCATCCATCCTGTGGTTCTAAATCCATACACCCTCCTCAGCCTGGTCCCAGGAAAAGCCAAATGGTTCTATTGTTTAGATTTAAAGGGTGGCTTCTTCTGCATATGAATAGCCCCAGTTAGCCAGGAAATATTTGCCTTCAAATGGGAAAGGCCCTCTGGGGGAAAATGAAAGACAATACACCTGGACCAGGCTGCTTCAAGGGTTTAAAAATTCTCCCACCATTTTTGGGCAAGCACTGGGAAAAGACAGTCAAAAACTATAATTGTACTGTCCTGCAATATGCAGATAACCTCCTGCTCACCGCCAGGTCTCTCAATGATTGTAAGCAAGGGACAGACATCTCCTCGGCCACCTAGATCAGGTGGGTTAACATGTGTCTCATAAAAAGGCCCAACTCTGCCAACAGCAGGTCAAATACCTAGGTTTTTACCTGAAACAGGGAACCCGGAGCCTGGGGCCAGAATGCAAGTGGATAGTTTGTGCCATCCCTACCCCAATCTCCTGAAAGAAAATCAGAGAATTTTTAGGAACCACTGGGTTCTGCAGAGTCTGGATTCTGAACTATGTGCTCTTAGCCAAGCCCCTCTATGAAGCCACAAAGGGGGGGCGATTGGGACCCACTCCAATGGGGAACTAAACAGGAGCAAGCTTTCCAGCATCTAAAAACATTGCTCACACAAGCCCCAAGTTTAGGCCTCCTGGACTTAGAAAAACTTTTCATCCTGTTCATCCATGAGCAGGAAGGAATGGCCATTGGGATTTAACCTAAACCCCTGGATCATGGAAAAGGTCCATTGCCTATCTCTCCAGACAGCTAGACAGTGTAGCACTGGGATGGCCTCTTGCCTAAGAGCCGCTGCAGCCACCGTCCTCCTGGTCCATGAAGCCAGGAAGCTCACATTTGGGCAACTTTTTGGACTGTGCTAGTCCCCCACTCAGTCGCCAGCCTCATGGAACAAAAAGGGCATCTCTGGCTATCAAATGCGAGGCTCACCAAGTACCAGGCTATGTTATGTGAAACTCCAAACTTACACAGTGGTGTCTGTCAAACCCTCAACCCTGCCACCCTGCTGCCCATGGGGCCAGGAGCCCCAGAACACGACTGCATGGAAACTGTAGCAAAGTCTACTCCAGCCAACCCACCCTTAAAGACCAACCATTCAAACATCCCGACGTCGAACTGTTCACCAATGGAAGCAGTGTGGTAAAAGATGGAGTGTGTTATGCTGGGTATGCCGTTATTACATTAACAGACATTTTAGAGGCAGAAGCCCTGCCTTCAAGAACATCAGCTCAGAAAGCTGAGCTTATAGCACTCATCTAGGGTCTACATTTAGCAGCAGGACAGGAAGCTAATATTTATACTGACTCAAAGTATGCATTCACAACCCTACACGTACATGAGGCATTACACAGAGAGCGGGGGCTAATGACAGCAGGGGAAAGCATGTCAAATATGGACCAGACATTTTAGCTCTGCTGGAAGCAGTGTGGGCCCCCACTGCCACAGCAGTTACTCATTGCTGCGGTCATCAGAAAGGCAACTCCTTAACGGTGGGTGAGAGAGAATCGAAAAGTGGATTCAGCTACCAAGCAGGCAGTGCTAGGGCACCTAAAGCTTCCCCCAAAAGACAAACTGCTTGTCGCCCCCCTCATCCCCCATCCATTACAGTGGTGGGAGAAAACACCAACCTACTCAAAGCTGGAAAGAAACTGGCTACACAGGGAAGGAAAAGTGAGTCATGAGGGATGGTGGATATTACATGACAGACACATTGTAATTCCCCAAAATTTAGCTTGGCCCTTAGTGCAGCATGTCCACCACCGAACTCACTTCGGGGAAAAAGCCCTCACTGCCAGCCTGAGCACTCACCTCTACACACCTAGGCTTCCCTCCTGGGTAAAACTAGCATGCAAAAGGTGTTCTACCTGTCAAAGAAACAATGCTAAGCTGCCCAGAGCAAAACTAGGGGGTCTGAACAACCAGCTGGTGGGCCTCAGCCCATTCAAAAACCTTCAGGTGGATTTCACAGAGCTGCTACAGGCAGGGATAGCAATACCTCTTGGCATTTGTCTGCACCTACTCAGGACTGGTAGAAGCTTATCCCACCCATTCAGAAACTGCTCAGGAAGTAGCACGAGCCCTCCTGAAGGACATGATTCCTCAGTATGGGATGCCACTTACCATTGGCTCTGACAACGGCCCTGCTTTTGTGGCCGAGGCCCTTCAAAAGCTGGCAAAAGCCTTACTTGGAAACTCCACACTGCTTACCGACCACAAAGCAGTTGGAAAGTGGAGCACGTGGACCAAACTGTAAAAGGACAATTAAGAAAGATCTGCCAAGAAGTGGAACTGACTTGGGTACAGGTGCTCCCTGTAGCTTTATTTAGAATTAGATCTACCCCGATAAAAAAACCAGCATTCTCTCCCATGAATTAATATATGGAAGGCTGCCACCCCTCACTAGGGTTCTACAGGAAAACCTCAGAGAAATTGGAAATCTAAGTTTAAATCAACACCTAGTGCAGCTGGGACGGGTCCTGAATGAGTTGAAAGGGAAAGCATTAGAGGTAGTGCCTGAACCCCTCAGCATCTACCCCCCAATACATGAATTCAGGAGCCAGGGGATTTAGTGTGGATCAAAGACTGGAAAAAAGGCTCTCTCCAGCCTCAATGGAGAGGCCCCTTATTGTGTTGTCTTAGCTACCCCTACAGCTGTCAAAGTCACAGAAATCATTCCATGGATCCATCACTCCTGGGTCAAAAGAGCCACAGCAGACAACCCCTGGAAGTGTACCCCTGTTCCTGGACACCCAACCTGTGTCATTCTCCAGAAGCCACTGCATCCCCCTCCTGCACAACTGGAATCAGCTGACCTATGCATGGCAGAAGCTTAAGGAGCTGCAAACCAGCCTGAGTATCCCCTCCCTCGCCTGATAAGTGCTCCTGCACTTCAAGTGCACCCCTGGAACTCCCCTGTGTTTCCTAGCTATGGTGCCTAGTAGTCCTCATATTGTTGCATGAATTGCTGGCTCCTGCTCCCGATTGGACTTCTTGCTCTACTATTTAGTATCAGGTTAGCAGCAGTTAACTCCCCAAGACTGGAATCTGCTAGTAAAAGTCCTAATTGCCCTAACATACCTGTGTTGTGTAGGATATGTCTGTATCTTGTCCTGTGTGCCCTTCTAGGGTCCCTCAGTAGCAATTCCCACCCTTCAACAGCTATTATAAAGGAACAAGTAAATCAAAGTATTTCTCTGCCTGAATCTACATGCTAGCATCCTGTTACACCATTTCTGAAGTCATAGGCCCAGACAAAAACAAATATTGGGCAGGTAATGTTAAACATGGAGGGAACTGCAGGGTCTATGGGAGGGCTGGGCAGCCCACCTGCTGGACCTATTATACACATTTAGGCATGAGTGATGGGGAGGAGTTCAAGACTAAGCCTGGGAACAAAAAGTTGAAAAAGCTAAAGAGTGACTTTTGTCGCTAGTGCAAGGTCCTAAGTATAAGTGAGCAAACCTCACAGGGCTCGACTGTCTCAGCCAGTCCATAAATCCTGCGCGCCAAAAAACCTGCATGCTGAATGCAACCTATGCACTCCTCCATAACACCAGTACACAACTTAATGCATACTGGCTCGGCCTTCCCCTTGCAAGGAACACTTTTATAGGTGTCCCTTCTCAATCTGCCCAAAACCATATGCAACCATTAGCTGGGGGCCAAACTGTACTTACCGGCCCCATTTCCCAGGGTGTTCAGTTTGCAGTCTCTGGGAATAATTTAAGCTGCCTCCAGGGGCTCCCTTCATCAGAGAGTGAGTCACTGGGGACCATCCCTGCCCATCTGTGCATCCAAAACCAGATCCTCCCAGTTGATGAAATACACTGCAGCCTCCCCAGGGTGTTCTATTTATTGGAGGCTCTGCTTATAGGTGTCCAGAAGCCAACCAGACAGGCAGTTTGCAACCCAATTTACTTAACCCCAGAAGTACCTGTTTACACTGAAAGAAAGTTTAAGCAAGCTCTAAGACCCAGGCAGCAAGGAAAACATAAGTGAACCGAAGAGGGCTGTGCTTGCTTCAATTTTAATTGGAGCTGGCATCACCTTAGGAATAGGACCAGGAGAGGCAGGACTAGGCTCCTCCATAAGCTTCTATTACAAGCTGTCTCAAGAACTGAATGAAGATATAGAGCAAGTAGGAGATTCCTTAGTCTCCCTCCAAGACCAGTTAAACTCCCTGGAAGCAGTGGCCTTGTGAAACAGAAGAACCTTAGATTTGGTCACTGCAGAAAAAGGAGGAACATGTATCTTCTTAGGGGAGGAGTGCTGTTATTTTGTAAACCAGTCTGGCATAGTTGCTACTAAGTTTCAGGAACTCAGAGAGCAGATCCCAAACCAGAACAAAGAATTAGAGACCTGGTGGAATTGGGACCCAAAAACCTGGATCCCTACTGGTTTGGGAATTGGGACCCAAAAACCTGGAAACCTACTGGATCCTGCCACTAGCTAGTCCTCTTTCTACCCTATTAATTCTAATCACCTTAGGTCCCTGTATAATCAGAACCCTCATCAAATTCATCAAAGATACCATAACCTGTCAAGCCACAGCATGAATTCTCCTAATGAAAATGTACAAACCATTAAACTTAGAGTGATGCTAAAATCCCTCCCCATAAATTGGGGTAAGCATCAAAGGGGGGAATGTAGCAAACAGGCTTTGCAGCAGGCAGGACTCTCTCCCACTTCTTCTGGTTTGGCTGCCTCTTCTGTGGAAGGTCCCCCAACCCACTCCCCTAACCTTCAGGAATGGGTGAAACTGCAGGCAGGTGAGATAAGACAAATCCCTGGGATGGGGACCCGTCCCTTAACAGCTCATCCACTTCTGTAACCCAGCTTCACATCTTAAACTAACCAATTGTTTTTCTTTTAACATCACTGGTCACCATATTAAGCTCACCTTATCTCTAGCATGTAATACAGTCTATAAAAGCTAAGGTTGCCTTTTGTTCAGGGCTCAGACTTTCGAGGTGACTCGGCTGAGCCCCATGCACATGCGCTAATAAACCACGTGCTTCCTGAAACTATGGACCCTTGGTCTCGGCTTGTTATAATTTCATGTAACATTCCTGGAGGCCTGCGGCCTTGTCCCTGGTTTTGCGCTGCAATGGTACATTTGTCAAACAAAGAAATTAATATTTTGCATTATTATCAACTGAACTGCAGACTTTATTCAGATTTCACAGCTTTTTTTCCATTAATTATCTTTTTTCTGATCCAGAATCCCATCCAAACTGCCATATTTCATTTAGTTGCCAGATCTCCTCTGGTCTATGACAGCTTCCAAGTTTTTTCCTTGTTCTTCATGATCTTGACCAATTGGAAAAGTTCTGGCCAGATATTTTGAAGAATATCACCCAATTTTGTTTTTTTTCTAATGTTTTCTCATTTGAACACTTGAGTACTGAGTTTTGGGAAATGATACCACAGAGGTGATGTATCCTTTTTATCACATCATGTCAGGGGGCATATAATATCAATATAACATTACTTTTTTTTTTTTTTTTTTTGGTATGGGCAGGCACTGGGAATTGAACCCAGGTCTCTGGCTTGGCAGGCAAGAGTTTTGCCACTGAGCCACTGTTGCACCACCCTATAACATTACTTTTGATGTTAACTCTGATCACTTGGTTATAGTAAGTGTTTGCTGAGTTTCTCTATTCTAAAGTTACCATTTTTTCCTTTTCATATTCTGTTGTTTGGAAGTGAACCATTTTGTTCAAGCCACACTTGAAATGAGGGAGGGGTTTGGATTAGGAAGAAAGGATTAATCTCTACCTCCTGGAGTGGGAAGTATCTGCATATATATTTTAGGATTCTTCTTTAAGGAAAATGTGCCCTTTCTCCTCCATTTACTTGTTTAGTCAATCATTTATTTATATCCCTATGAACTACTGTATTACAATTTGGGTCATGATCCAATCCCACATTCTGATGGCAAATTTCACACTGCCCAGTTGTTTGATCAAGCAAGTACTGGTCTGATTGTTACTTTGAGGGTATTTCATAGATGGATTCAAATCATTAGTCATTTGATCTACTGTCTATCATTGATTACAACTACAATCAACAAAGACTGCCCTCAGCAATAAAAGAAGTTTCCTTTATTATATAGACAGACATATAGATTTCCTATATGTTTTTGTGTATATATTTATATATGTATATATTATATAAATATATTTATATATTCTGACAATAAACTAATACAAAGTTCAGTAATCCATATTTTTCTATTTACTCCTACAGCCCAGACATCTTCTTAAATCTATATATGTATGCATATCTATATTTGTAAATGCCCAACCATCTTTTTTAAAGCAAGAATTGACAATGCATTGTTTGTATGTACCATAACTTTTTATCATCATTTGGACTGGGTCATTCATGGGGAAAGGGAGAGGAGCAGAGGGAGCTAATATAAAGCACACTGTCATAAACATGCTTGAATTTGCTTGATTATTTTCTTAGGATACATTTTATGAACTCACATTGTTTAACCAGGCATATGCTTTCTTTTGAGGTAGTTGTTAAACATTGCCAATATGTTCTTAAAACATATTGAACCAATTAACATACATTATTTACACTACCCTAAAGTTATTTTCTCCAGATATGGCCAATCCATTCCTATTGCTCCAATTTAAAGGAAAGGAAATGCTAATGACAGAAAATCAAATGACCAAGAAGGGAAGGAAAAGGAGAAAAATAATAAACATTTCCTAATATTAATTTCTAACCATTTACTAAATGGATAAATTTAGTAAGACTAAGAGTGTGTTTGAGAGGAAACTGGATGGGGAGTGGAGTTGGGGGAGGGAGCAAAATTCCATGAACTATTTTTGAATATAAAATACTAAATGAAAGAAAGATTATAACAATGTTTTTGGAACCATTTTGTATGCTATTGTTCAACCACATCTTTAGATATTTTCTTGAAAAGCATTTTTACTTTAGCAATTTCATTTTTGTGAATAGCAATTTGCTAAACTGCAACTCTGGGAACACTTGCTGTGAACCAAGAAGCGTATCAGAGTATTTGGGAAGTGGTAAGCTAAAAGATGGGCTTAATAAGATATTTCAGTCCACAGAAAAACAATGTCTTCAGTAAAAATCAACAAGAAGCTATGGCATTGCAGCAAAAAGCAATCTCAAGTCCAGAAAAATGCTAAATGCTGAAATGTTATTACTAAAACACATTTGGAGGTGGTGTAATAATTTTATAAAAATCAGGTGGTTGTTATACCAAAGCAGACACATAGGCAACATAGCAGTGAGATTCAGAATATATTTATTTGAAGATAGAATTATTTATAGGCATGGTGTATTTTTCTGTGAATCCCAAAGCCCATGCTACTTGCCTTTTGCAAAAGCAAATATTAGGCTTCCTTTATCATATACAGCTATTCATTTCATTTTCCTGGACTGAGACTGTAAATCATTTTGCCTTATTTCTCCAAATAATTAGATGAAGTTTCCATGTATATGGACATGAAATCATTGACCAATAAGTGGTTCAGTACTGGTATTCAAGAATATAGGATTCAGTGGGAGAGTTGAATTCCAGTTGCCAACCCAAGATCAAAGTGAAAAATAATTTTAATTCACTTGCAGCACAGGACTTACTAGAGAAATGGAATTATGTGCAGCTGCTCTGTGCAAGAACAAAGCTGCCACTCCTCTATGTAGGAATAATTTCAAATCACACCAGTAAAACACAACCTTGTTGTAGGTTGTAGATTTTGCAATAAAAGGGGATAGATGAACAACTGCTGAGGGGAAAATTATGGCTCATTTACAGTTACTATGAAATATAACTAATAATTCTGAATAGTAGATTCTTTTGGTACAGAAGATATTGTTAAAATCAGCAATATGAAAAAAAGTAAAAGCATATGGTGCAATACTGAACAGAAGTATTTCCTTTCTTACATCAATTTAAGGCTAATGGAGATTATATTGCTAAGTTTTTGTTAACTACATGGATGACACATATAGTTCTCATTATTTGGTGCATGAGTCCTCAATATATATCACGATTTCATAGGCAGAAATCTGGATTCTAGATCCTCAATTATTTTTACAGTGGATATTCCAGTATTTAAAATGGAAGATTTTAAAGAGAACATTCTTTAAAGAGAGAGACTAAAGACTTTACTAAGTGACTTTAGTAAAGCAAAAAGGAGTCATCCAGTTTCTTCTGTTGATACATGTTATTCTCAGCTCCTGTAAAATTTCCATGTGTTTTCTTCTGCCAATTCTGTTTTGGACCCTTTATGTACTATAAGTCTTTGTACCCTTATCTACAAAAAGAACCTAAATGTCACCTCACAGAATTGATGAGAAATATAAATGACTAATTTAAGTAAAAATGATAACCACAATGCTAAAAATATGACAATTTCTCAGCTAATTTGTATCATTTCTTTTCTCATGCCCCCTCTCATTCTTCCACTTCTGATTCTCTCTTTCTTTTCTACTGCTTATCATTTTCATTATTACTATTTCATAAATATGAAAAATTAACCCCAGAAAAGCTTAGTGATCATGCTGACTTGAATCTGTTATGTACCACAGAAAAACCAATGTTCTTTTGATCCAATTTTGTTGGGGCAGATCTGTTGGGTGGGACCTTTTGATTAGGTTGTTTCCATGCAGATGTGACCCCACCCATTCAAGGTAGGTCTTCCTTGCTGAAGTCCTTTGAGGAGGCTGTTGGTAGAAGTATGGATGCTAAAGGTATTTCCAGTGAGGTTTTAGATGAAAATGATGAATGTGTTATTGCAAACTGGATGAAAGGCCATCTAAGTTTTAAGGTGCCACAAAATTTGGCAAAATTGAGTACTGGTGATGGATGGAAGGGAGAATTTATGAAGGACAAATTTGGATATCTAGCTGAGAAAACTTCTAAACTAAATGTAGAAAATGCAGTCTCATTTCTCCTTGCAGCTCAGAATAAAATGTGAAAGGAAAGAGATAAGCTGAGAACTGAATTCTTTGGCACAACGAAACCAGAAATTGATGGTCTGGAAAATTCTGGGCTTCCAGAAGGTAAGACCCCAGAGAATAGTGCTCCACATGAGATTTCACCAAACATGGAAACAGTCAGTCATTACAGGACAAGCCAAGACTGAAATGGAGTTATCCTGGAAGGAATTCTAGAAAGTTCTGTTTTCTGATGGCTGTGATCCTTGTATGCTGCATGGAAAACTGCTGACAAGTTTGTTGCAGGATCTGTATAAATAGAACCACTGCCAATCTTGATTAGAAGGGACAGAAAAGGGACAGATTGAAGGAAAAATTATTTTAAAGGCAGAACTACAGAAGCCAAAGTATGAAGCTAAGACTCTTTAGGCCAGGAGAGCAGATCCACCCATTCATGTGGCCGTGGTGAGTTAGTTTGCTCTGGAGTTGACAGATGGGAGTCTGGCTGCCCCATTGTTCTGGAAGAGTTTTGCTACCTAGGCTTTAGAGAGGGTGGAACACATTCCCTGAGATTGGAGAGAGCCTGTCCACAATCCCACTGTTCTGAGGGGGTTGAGCATGTGCTCTGGAGATGGCAGAGAGTCTGGGTGCTTCCCTGATGCTTGAACAGAGTGGGGCCAAGAACAAGGTGATCTCCTCAATGCTTGAATATGTTAAAACCCTCACCCAAGTATTTGGAAAGAGTAGGATTGTTGCATAAGCCCTTGGAGAGGATAGGAATGCCACTCTTTCAAACTCTGAGGATAAAACAGCTTTCTGCAGATGACACTGAAACTTTAAAATCTAATGGGTTTTCCTTGCAGGTTTTTGGAACTATTTGGTACCTTTGACCCCTGTTTTCCTTCCAATTTCTCCCTATGGCAATGGGAACATGTATCCTATGGCTGTCCCTCCTTTGTATGCTGGAAGCAAATAACTTGTTCTAAGTTTCACAGGTCCACAGCCAGAGGAAAATTTTGCCTTAAGACAAACCACACCTGTAACTGATTTTGATAAGACTTTGTACTTATTTATTGCTTCTGAAATGATTTAAGCTTTTGTGATATTGTGATGGAATTAATGTATATTGCATATGGAAAGAACATGCCTTTTGAGGGTCCAGAAGGTAGAGTGTGCTGGTTTGAATCTGTTATGTACCCTAGAAAAGCCCATGTTCTTTTAATCTACTCTTGTGGGGGTACACCTATTGGGTGGGACTTTTGATTAGGTCATAGAGATGTAAACCTGCCCTTTGAAGGTGGGTCTTAATTTGCCTGCTAGAGTCCTTTAAGTGAAGAGAGAGAGAGAGAGAGAGAGAGAGAGAGAGAGAGAGAGAGAGAGAGAGAGAGAGAGAGAATTTAGAAAGAAAATGCCTGAGGAAAAGCTAAGAGAGAAAGAAACACCGAGAGACATTTTAGAGATAGCCATTGAAACCACAGCCAGGAGAGAAGGGCCAGTAGACATCACCATGTGCCTTCCCATGTGACATAGAAACCTCAAATTCCAGCAGCTTTTCCTCCAAGAAGTTATTTTTCTGTTGATGCCTCAATTTGTACATTTCCATGGCCTTAGATCTTCAAATTTGTAACTAATAAATTCCCATTGAAAAAACCAGTCCATTTCTGGTATATTGCATATCAGCATCTTTAGCAACTCAAAACTGTGATTTAAAGAACTTCAAATAGAGAAAAATAGAATCTGGTAATATATCCATATTTTCTAACAAACACCTGACCATTTTTCTTAACTTCAAACTGCCTTTGTTATAAAAAATTCTATAAATTATTACAAATTCATGATTGAAATAAATTTCACATGAGCCAGTTTCTTAGATTTAGCTGAATTTAAATTGATTTAAAGCTATCTGCAAGATAAACCAATAATTCAACTTAAAGAATTTATCAATAATCAACTTAAAGAATTTAAAAGGGGTGGATCGGAAACAAATACAAGTCTCTCTGGCTATCAGTGTATAAAGAATCTCTCAATGCCAAATCGGAGTCCTGGCCCCCAAAAATACTTTGGCAAAGTATTTCTTTTGGCTTCTTAGCTGGTGGATGACATCTGCATTACTCTTCATTAGGTTTTAGCTGAAAAGAATAGTGTGAAGAAATGATATGGAAAAATTGTAGGAGACTAAGAGGAGGTAAGAAGGAGGAAAAAAACAAAACCTATTTTTTGTCCTCAAAATATAGTATATGAAATTCCTACAGGTAACAGAAAATATGCTAGAAAGTCCACAAAGTCAAAGCATAAAGGAGAAAAAAAATGTGAGGCATTTATATTTTCAAGAGGTTTTAAAAGCTCTAGGCAGATCCTAGTTTTCCAGTCTCTAAAATCCCAGGCAATTGAAAAGATTTGGGGGCTGTAACAAATGGTTGCAAAAACAGCATTTTTTAATTTTTAGAGAACCTATTGCTTTTGGTGTTATAGCAGCTTTTAACAGAACGAATTGACTCTGGACAAAAATGTATAAATGAAGAAGGATTATAGAATAATCCTCCTGTGATAGATAGGAAATTATTATGTTATGTTATAATATATGATATATATATATATATATTTAAACTGGCAGCAATAAAAATAAGGAAATGGAGACAGCCTTATGTCACATATTTTAAGAAAAAAAAAACAGACAGTTCTCAGCGGCTCTGCAGAGTTCATGCCCTATTCCTAATCATCAGAACCTTAATGTAAACCTTTAACATCATGAAAATTATCAATAATGCTCCAGATAGAGAGGAAAGCAAACTGAGGGGATCCTTTTTCCTTATTTCAGCTTTTAAAAGGAATAAAACCATGTTAAATTGGGATTTAATGAAAGACTGAACTACGAGTCAAAATAATAATGAAATAAAATATTTTAAAATCAAATCCAGCAATGTAAAACATGTGTACATCGTTACTTATTTGATTTATTCCTGCTTGATTTAATGTTGGAGCATGGATTAAAGCAATTTGCTTTATGAAAGAAAAACAAGATTATTCAATAGATGCAGAAAAATGTGCAATGAATCCAAAATCTATTTATGAGAGAAAATCTTAGCAAACTGTTGATAAACGAGAACTTCCTTAACCTGATAACGTGCATCTTCCTAACCAACAGCAAACACACTAAATTGTGGAAATCTTAAAGCATTCCTTTTAATATCAGGAACAGAGAAAAGAAGTGCCCTATTATCATTTCTCTCTGTATTTTAACATATGTCCTAGTCAGGGCAAAAAAACAAGAAAAAGTAATTAAAAGTATGAACATCAGAAAGGATAATAGAGGTAACTGCTGATATGATTTCATGCACAGAAAATATGTAATTGACTTTTGATACACCAGCAGCTTAATGTTATAAAATGTAACTATATGAAAAATTACTTTTTGAAAACACAAATATCAACCACAACAGGACCTGGGAATAAATCTATTAAAAGCTATGTAGCAGATTATTGAAAACACTTCAATATTTTAAAAACATCCTAAGAACATATAAAAAGCTGTCAATTCCCGTTTAATAGTTGTATAGATTCAATACATTTCAAAAAAGCTGGAAACCACAATAATTTTTTACAGAACTTTTACAGTTGATTCTAAAATATATGTGAAAATGCAAAGAGACCAGAATAGCCAAGAGTATCAGATCTTAAGACAATGAGCCTAAGGTAATTAAGAATATATGCTACTGAAACAAAGATAAATGAACTGACAAATGAGACATTGCAGATTTCATCATCATATTGTCATACATTGTTCTCTGATTGAGGCTGTGACACTGTAGATAGAAGGAAATTAAATTATTATTAAAGGGGAAAATAATAAACGAGATGATGCATTGAATTTTACACAAATTAATTCTCAATGAATTAAAGTCATAAATGAGAGACAGAACAATAAAATATTTTTACTACACATATAGAACAATGTCATTTTTCCTGCCTCCCTCACCTTCCTGAAATTTCTCCAAACTCTAACCTTAGTTAGAGCTCTCATCTTCTTTTATCTCATTTATTCTCTATGATTTCATTTAGCTCAATGACTTAAGTAACGTTTCTATGCTGGCCACTCTCAAATGCTACACTGTAGTTCTGACCTCACCCTCGGATTGCAGACTACTTGGATTGACATTTTTACCCATGGCTAAGTGTCATTCATTTCCAAATAACATAATCTGCCCACCACAAAACTGTCTCCCAGCCTTGACAGTGACAGCTTCGTCCTTCCAGGTGCTCAGGACATTTTATAGTCACCTTTGACTCCTCTCTCTCATACATACCACATCCAATCCAATCCTTCAGGAATACTCTTTCTTCAAAATACATACAGAGTACTACCATTTCTCACTACTACCACTGCTGCCAACTTCATATACCCTTCCCACAATTTATATACACACACAAGCCCCCTAATTCCTCTTCTTGCTTCTTCTCTGGTCCCCTATAATCTGCTCGACATAACAACTAAAATGAAAAAAAAATTACAATATTCCTCTGTTCAAAATCTTGTAGGGCAGGCCACGGTGGCTCAGCAGGCAAGAATGCTTGCCTGCCATGCCAGAGGACCTGGGTTCGATTCCCGGTGCCTGCCCATGTGAAAAAAAAAAAGATTTAAAAAATCTTGTAATGACTTATTTTTAAGAGTTAAAAAGTCCCTGCAGTGCCCTAAATCATCATATGTGATTTGGTTCCTCCATCGCCTCTCTGAACTCATAGCTACATGCTCCCCATCACTCACTCAGTTCCACCCAATGACCTATTCACTGTGTGTTCTAGATTGTAAGCTGCTGGAACGTGGTATACCAGAACTGGAATGGCTTTTTAAAAAGAAGAATTTAATAAGCTATAAGCTTACAGTTATAAAGCAGTGAAAGTAGCCACATTAAGGCACCAACAAGAGGTTACCTTCACTCAAGGAACGCTAATGGGTCAGGAACACCTCTGTCAGCTGGGTATTCACGTGGCTGGCATCTGCTGGTCCCTTGCTCCTGGGCTCTGTTGCTTTCAGCCTCTGTTCCTGTGGGGGTTCCTCACTTTGCTTGTCCAGGGCTGGCTTTCATCTCTTGGCTTCCCTTGGCTCTCTCCAGGTTCTGGCTTGCTTAACATCTCATGGCAATGTCTGCTGGGCTCCAAATATCCGTGTCTCTGTTCTCTGGATGTCTACATCTGTATCAGCTCTGCTGTGAAGTTTGTGTTGGCTCTGAGGCTTCTGTCATTTCTGACTCTCTCCAAAATGTTTCCTCTTTTAAAGGATTTCAGTAAACTAATCAAGACCCACCTGGAATGGGTGGAGTTACATCTCCATCTAATCAAAAGACCACACTCACAATTGGGCTGTCACATCTCCATGGAGATAATCCAATCAAAATATTCCATCATTCAGTATTGAATCAGGATTTAAAGAAACAGTTGCTCCTACAATATTGGATCAGGATTAAAACATGGCTTTTCTGGGGTACATAATATTTTCAAACCCACACACTGTACATTGAATGTGCCAGGCATGCAGCCATCTCAAAGGTTTATACTACATATTTCCCCTGTATGGGAAGCTATCCCCACATATGTTCTTAAGGCTCAATCCCTCAAACCCACTAAGTCTTAAAAGAAATGATGCATTTTCAGGTTTTACTTGAGAACCCTGTGTAAAATTGGAAACATCATCCTCCCCCATCTTTCCTAAGTGCATTTATCCTATTTTTCCTCTAGCACCATATAATATATTTATTATCATTGTTTTTAATTGGCTGTTACTGCTCCATATCCACTGGAATTTGACCTCTATGAGGACTCTAATATTTGTTTGGATGGATCTCTAGGGAACTTCAAACAATGCTAGTATAGCAGGGACTCAATAGATATTTCTTGAATTAATATATTTTTAAAGTTCTCCTATAAATCAAAGAGAAATATACATTTCCTGAAAAATGGGCCAAATTAGTTAGCTAGTATATTACAAAGAAAAACTAATTAGCATATAAATCTATAGGCAACTTCAGTAGAAATTACAGAAGTACAATTTTCAAATCACACTTCAATAATATTTCATACCCACAAAATTGGAATCTTAGTTTTTCCTGAACTACCATAAAAAAATAACACTCAAAATGTTGGTTTAAACAGTTAACATTTATTGGCATATAATAAATATAAGTAAAAATATTTACAAGTTTTGCCTTCTCCCTGAAGACTGTGATGCTCATGTGCTGGCTTGGTGGCAATCCGTGAGGTTCCTTGGCTCTTGAGACATAGGCTATATCCTCCTTTCTCTTCTATGTGTCTTCTGGCTCTTCCCTGTGGCTTTCAGTTACTGTGTCTGAATTCTTCTGCTTACAAAGGAATTTAATAATCCAAATCACCTTCATTCTGTTGGGCAACACATGAACTAAAATAATATCTACAAGAGATCCTATTTACAATGGGTTCACACCCACAGTAATTCAAATCAAGACCAAGAATGTGTCTACTTGGGGAATACAGTTCAATACACCACCACATTTGGTGAAAACTAATAAGTGTAACAATAACAAGTATTGAGCCATGCAGACATATATATCTCATATATTCTTATTCATGTTCATTATACTTCACAAATTATTCTTTTTGATTCAGGAGAAATGGACTTCACTTACTCATACAACTTTGATGAGATGCTTTATGCATTTCTGAAATTTTGCCTTTTTTACTATATTACCTTCAAATTAGGTTTAATTTTATCATGAGCCTATGTAGGAGCAGAGGTGGGACAGGATGGCAGCATAGGGAGATATACTGGTTGGCTAAAGCTGCCAGAATGCAGCATACTAGAAATGGAATGGCTCTTATAAAGGGAATTTATTAAGTTGTAAGTTTACAGTTTTAAGGCCATGAAATGTCCAAATTAAAGCACCAGCAAGTGTTTAACTTCATTCAAGAAAGGTGCCTTCTGAAACACCTCTGTCAGTTGAGTAGTCACGTGGCTGGCATCTGCTGGTCCTTTGTGCCTGGGCTCCATTGCTTTCAGCCTCTGTTCATGTGGGGGTTTGTCACTTTGCTTCTCTGGGCCTGGCTTTCATCTCTTGGCTTCCTTTGGCTCTCTCTACGTTCTGGCTTGCTTAACATCTCAAGAAAAGGCACATGGTGACACCGGCTGGGCTTTGAATTTCCAAATGTTTGGGTCTCATGTAGGCTCTGTTGGCTCTCTAAGGATCTCCAAACACCCATGTCTCTGTCAGCTCTGAAGCAACTGTCCTCCAAGCATCTGCATCTGAGGTTACTCCAAAATGTTTCCCCTTTTAAAGGACTCTAGTAAACTAATCAAGACTCATCTTGAATGGGTAGAGTCACATCTTCATCTAATCAAAAGGCCACACTCAGAATTGGGTGTGTCACACCTCCATGAAAGTAATCTAACCAAAGTATAAACACTAAACACTAGGTCTGGCCCCACAAGATTGGGTCAGGATTAAAACACAGCTTTTCTGGAGTACCTAATTTCAAACTGGCACAGAGGTGTGGAATTTAGTTTGTCATTTAGGGCCACTAGATGGAACAACTGTTTGGGGGACTTCTGTGACTGGACATATGATTGTGGAAGGGCCAAGATCACAATGCAGAACTGTAAGTCTCTCAAGCCTGAGGATGGCACTCCTCCCCAACTGGCACAGCAGGCTGCTTTGGAGTCATTTTCTCATGGGAAAAATAAGCAGCCTTTACTAGGAGAAAGGGAAGGTAGTTCAACCAAGCTCCAAATGCAGAATGAATTAACAAATTTAGACTGTAGTACACAAGCTTTGAGTACAGATAAACCTGGAGCAAGCACAAAAGGAAGTAGGAGGTTTTTCCCCAACAGAGAGGAGGCAGGGCTCAATTAAAAAAAAAAAAAAAGAGGACTTTTGGAGTTGGCCAAGCTTGGAATACTGGAAAAGTGTTGTGCCCCAAGAAAAGGGGCACATAGAGCCAGATACTAGCTCTGGCTCTTAACTGGCAAACTAGGTGAGCTGGGGGCTGGCTCTGAAAGTAATTTTTTTTCCTTTACTTTTTGGCAGTCCCTTAAATAAAGCTGCAGGCATTCTTAGGCTTCAGCATTGCCCCAGGCAAGGGTGAACATAAGGGAGATCTATGAGACAAAGTAACTAGTCAGATTAAGAAAATAATTCCTTAAAGGGCATGTCTTCACCAAGAAAAGGGGAAGGACAGGACCCAGCATAAGTGGCAGCTGTCATTTAGAAAATTCAGACTCCAGGGCTTGGAAAACTGCAAGAGTTTAGGCCCCCCTTCTACCTTGACCTCTGTCACAACTACACCCCTGGCAGAGACAGGTTCTGGTGAGAATTAAAGGCATCTGATGAGATGCCAGTGGGTAACTGTAGAAAGACAAGTGCCACCTGCTAGGCAGAATAAGAAAAACACAGAATCAAGAGGCCTCACAGGAAAGATGAACATCCTGTTGGGTCTTATCCCCATGGAACTTTGATACTGATTACATCCTCTTCCTGAGGCCTGGGCCTGTCTTGTCTGGGAAAACCTGATTTGGGTTGATCCTATCAACCAGGAAAAACAAACAAAAGCAGGTTTTTCTTGTTGTCTAGAAAAACAAGAGCTGAAAATTCTCATCAGTTAAAGAGAAGCTCCAGTGTTTTAGAATAAATTGAACTGAATGTCAAAGAACTGGTAAAGAACAAAGCCAACCAAAAAGAAAACCCTAGTAAAGGGAGAAAATGACCTCCAGAATAAACTAATCATGAAAACTGGATGCCTAGACATGAGCAAAAAATCATGAGTCATACTAGGAAGAATGAAGACATGGCCCAATCAAAGGAACAAATGACCACTCATACAAGATAGAGAATGTGAAACAACTAATTAAAGAACTCCAAACAAATCTTCTAAATCAAATCAATGAGCTGAAAGAAAACATTGCAAAAGAAATGGAGGATATAAAGAAAAAACTGTGAATACAAGAAGAAATCAAAAGTTTGGAAAAAATGAGAGAATTTATGGGAATGAAAGGTACAATAGAAGAGATAAAAAACACAATGGAGACATATGGTAGCATGTTTGAAGAGGCAGAAAAAATCCTACAAACAAAAGAATAGATAGAGAAAAGAATGAAAAATTATGAACATGGTCTCAGGGCATTGAATGACAATATGAAATGCCTGAATATTTATATTATGGGTGTTCCAGAAGGAGAAGAGAAGCGAAAAGAAACAGAAAGAATAATGGAAGAAATAAGCACTGAAAATTTCCCAATTCTTATGAAAGACATAAAATTACAGATCCAAGAAGTGCAGCATACCCCAAACAGAATAGATTCAATAGCCTTACTCCAAGACAAAAGACAAAGACAGAATTCTGAAAGCAGCAAGAGAGAGCAATCCATCACATCCATGGGAAGCTCAATGAGACTAAGTGTGGATTGCTCATCAGAAACCATGAAGGCAAGAAGGCAGTGGTATGATATATTTAAGATACTGAAAGAGGAAAACTGCCAAATAAGAACTCTATAGCAGGCAAAACTATCCTTGAAAGATGACAGAGAATTTAAAATATTTACAGGTAAACAGACACTAACAGAGCTCATGAACAAGATACTGCCTCTATAAGAAATAATAAAGAGAGTGCTACAGGCAGATAGGAAAAGGCAGGAGAGAGAGAGGTCCAGAGAAGAGTATATATCAGGAAGCTTAAAGAGAGAGAAAAAATAAAATATGACACATAAAACAAAATAAAAATTGTAGAAATATGTAGTACATTTACAGTAATAAATTAAATATTAATGGATTAAAATCCCCAATCAAAAGACACAGACTGGCAGAATGGAATAAAACATAGATCCAATCTATATGCCATATACAAGAGACTCACTTTAGAGCCAAGGACAAAAATAGGTTGAAAGTGAAAGGTTGAAAAAAAGATATTTCATACAAACAACAACCAGAAAAAGAGTGGGAGCAGCTATACTAATATCAGAAAAATTAGACTTCAAATGTAAAATAATTAAAAGAGTCAAAGAAGGACATTATATATTAACAAAATGGACAATTCATCAAGAAGACATAACAATTATATTTACTCACTGACCCAGAGTGCTCCAAAATACATGAGGCACACACTGACAACACTGAAGGGGAAAGTAGACACCTCTACAATAATAGAGTTGGAGACTTCAATACAACACTCTTATCAGTGGACAGAATATTTAGACAGAGGATCAATAAGGAAACAGAGGATTTAAATAATATGATAAATGATAAATAATATGATAAATGAACTAGACTCAACAGATATTTACAGAACATTACAACTCACAATAAGAGGATAAACATTTTTCTCAAGTGCTCATGAGTCATTCTTCAGGATGGACCACATAAAGCAAGTCTCAATACATTTAAAAATATAAAAATTATACAAAACATTTTGTTGGATCATAGTGAAACAAAGTTGGAAATCAATAATAGGTAAAAGGCTGGGAAATTCTCAAATACATGGAGGCTAAACAACACACTCTTATGCAACAAGTAGATCATGGAAGAAATTACAAGAGACATCAGTAAATATCTTGGAACAAATGCAAATGAGAACAAAACAATTCAAAATTTATGGATGTAGCAAAGTCCATGCTAGGAAGGAAATTTATTGCCCTAAATATATATACTAAAAAAGAAGAAAGAGCAAAAATCAAGGAATTGACCACTCATATGGTGGAACTAGAGAAAGAACAGCAAATTAACCCTAAAGTGAACAGAAGGAAAGAAGTCATAAAGATTAGAGCAGAAATAAATGAAATTAATAACATGAAAAAAAAAACAGAGAATAAACAACAACAACAACAACAACAAAAATACAGAAGTTGATTCTTTGGAAAAAAATCAGTAAAATCAATGGAACCTTAGCTAGGCTGACAAAAGAGAGGAAGAGAAAGAGGATGCAAATAAATAAAATCAGCAATGAAGGCGGTCATAACTACTGGTCCCACAGAAATAAAGGAGATAATGAGAGGATGCTCTGAGCAACTGTATGCTAACAAGCTAGAAAATTACAATGAAATGGACACCATCATAGAAAACATGAACAATCAGCACTGACTCAAGTAGAAATAGAAGACCTCATCAAACTAATCACAAATAAAGAGATGAAATCAGTCATCAAAAACCTTCCAACAAATAAAAGCCCAAGACCAAATGGCTTAGTATGTGAATTCTACCAAGCATTCAAAAAAGAATTAGTGCCAATACTGCTCAAACTCTTCAAAAACATTGAAGAGGAGGGAAAGCTGCTTAATTCATTCAATGAAGCCAATATAACCCTAATGCCAAAGCCAAAAAAGATAAGGAAATCATAGGCTGATCTCTTTAATGAATGAAGATGCAAAAATTCTCAACAAAATACTTGCAAATTGAATCCAGAGGGACATCAAAAGAATGATATATAATTCAAGAAAACCAGTTAATGCAACTCACTGTATCAATAAATCAAAGGGGGGAAAACACATGATCATCTCAATTGATGTAGAAAGGCATTTGACAAAATTCAATGCTTCTTGATGAAAATAAGGAATAGAAGGCAATTTCCCCAACATAATAAAGGGAATATATGAAAAAGCCACAGCTAGCATCATAATCAATGGGGAATGACTGAAAGTTTTACCTCTAAGATCAGTAATAAGAAATGGATGCCCATTATCACCAATGTTATTCATCATTGGACTGGAAGTTCTAGCTAGAGCAAGAACTTTAGGCAAGAAAGAGGAACAAAGGGCATATGAATTAGAAAGGAAGACTAAAACTCTCACTGTTTGCAGATGACATGATCCTATATGTAGAAAATCCTAAAAAATCTACAGTAAAGCTGCTAGAGTGCACAAATGAGTACATCAAAGTGGCACGATAGAAAATCAACACAGACAAATCAATAGTGTTTCTACACAACAATAATGAACAACCTGAGGAAAGCAAGATAAAATTCAATTTACAATAGCAATCAAAAGAATAAAATATTTAGGAATAAATATAACCAAGGACATAAAAGACCTATACACATAAATCTATAAAAATTGCTAAAACTAATCCAGAAAACCTAAATAATTGAAAGGACATACCATGTTCATGGACTGGAAGACCAAAAATGTTAAGACCAAATATATTTATATTTTTATATAAATAATAAAATATATAAAAATATATAATATACATAGATATATTATATAATATATAGTATAAATAAATATATAACCAAATATTAAGATGTTAATTCTATACAAATTCATTCATAGATTCAATACAATACCAATTAAAATCCCAACAACTTACTTTGGAGAACTAGAAAAACCAATAATCAAATTCATTTGGAAAGGCAGTGTGTCTGGAATTGCTAAAAAATCTTGAGAAAGAAAAATGAAGAGGATGACCTCACACTACCTGGCTTTAAAGCATAGTAAAAACCTACAGTGGTCAAAAGAGCATGGTACTGGCATAAAGGTAGACATATTGATCAATGGGATCTAACTGAGTATTCAGAACCGACCCCCTCATATATGGACAATTGATCTTTGATAAGACAATCAAGTAGACTCAACTGGGACCTCTTCAAATTTGGTGCTTGAAGAACTGGATACCCATATGCAAAAGAATGAAAGGGGACCCCTATCTCACACCTTATACAAAAATTAACTTAAAATGGATCAAAGACCTAAATATTAGAACTGAGATCCCCACACATACACACTTTTAAAAGCTGATCCATTTCTGGTATATTGCACTCCTGCAGTTTTAGCAAACCAAAGCAGATTTTGTTACCAGGGAAATGAGATGCAGTGGTTTGCAAATACCAAACATGTTGGAATGGCTTTTTAAATGGACAAGGGGAAAGTTCTGGAAGAGTTGTGAGGAGCTCTATAGAGAAAGCCAAGAATGCTTTTAAGAGATTCTTGGTAGAAATATGGACTCTAAAGATACCTCTGATGAAGCTTTAGACAGAAATGATGAATGCATAATTGCAAACTGAAAGGAAGGTGACCCTTGTTTTAAAGTGTCAGAGAATTTGGCAAAATTGAATCCTCGTGCTGAATGGAACAGAAAATTTAAAAATGACCAGATGGGATATCTAGCTGAGGAAATGTACTAAATGTGGAAAATGCAGCCTGGCTTCTTCTTGTAGCTTATAATAAAATGCAACAGGAAAGGGATAAGCTGAGAACCAAACTCTTAGAGTCAAAGAAACCAAAAATTGATGGTCTAGGAAACTCTGGGCTTCCAGAAAGTGAGATCACAGATAACAGTGCCCACAAGAGGATTTAAGCAAACATGGAACCAGTTGGCGATTTTAGCACAAAGAAGGATTGGAGATAGAGTTATCCAGAAAGGATTTGAGGAAAGTTCTATTGTCTGGTGGCTGTGATCCTTGTATGCCACATGGAAAACTGATAAGTTTGTTGCAGAATCTGTGAAAACAGAACCACTTCCAATCTGGATTAGAATGGACAGAAAAGGGATATATTAAAGGAAAAATTACTTCAAAGGCAGAACCATGGAAACTAAAGTCTACGAACAAGGAAATTTTGAGTCAGGAGTATAGATTGATTCATACACCTGAAAAGGGTGAGTTTGCCCTGAAGGCAGAGTGTGGGCTTCTGCTTTGATGTTCCACAAAGAGTTTTGATGCCCAGGCCTTGGAATGGGTGGAGCACATTACCTGGATATTGGGGGCAGCCTCACTGCCACCCCACTCCTCTGAGGGGAGTAAGTGTATGTCCCAGAGAAGGTGGAGAGTCTGGGTGTTTCCCCATGCTTGAAGAGGATGGACCCTAGAAGAAGGTGGTCTCTGCAAAGTTCTCCAGGGTTGCACCCCTCACCCCAGTATTTGGAGAGAACAAGGCTACTGCATAAGCCCTTGGAAAGGGTGGGACTGCCACATTTCCAAGCCCCAAAGATTAAATATCATTCTATGAAAGACACTCAGACTTTGAAATCTAATGGAATTTACTGTAGTTTTCTGGCACTGTTTGTGTCTGTTAACCCTTGTTTTCCTTTCAATTTCACTCTATGGAAATGGGAATATTCATCCTATGAATGTGCCTCCTTGGTATATTGGTAGCAGATAACATGTTCTGAGTTTCATAGGTCCACACCCAGAGAAGAATTTTGCCCTAGCACAGGCCGTACTTGTAACTGACTTAGATGAAATTACTTTGTAAGGTATTTTATTGCTACTGAAATGGTTTAAGGCTTTTGTGATATTGTGATGGAATGAATGTATTTTGCATATAGAAAGAATATGTCTTCTTGGGGGTCCAGAGGGTGGAATATGCTGGATTGAAACTGCTATGTACCCCAGAAAAGCCATGCTCTTTTAATCCTAATTCAATCTTGTGGAAGCAGCCATGTTCTTTTAATCCTGATCCAGTATTGTAGGTGGGACCTCTTGATTAGGTTGTTTCCATGGAGATGTGACACCTAATTGTGGGTGTGACCTTGTGATTAGATGGATATTTTCACCACCCATTCAAGGTGGGTCTCAATTAGTGTACAACAGTCTTCAAGAAAGCTCACAGGGAGAGAAAGAGTTTGGAGCCAACACAGTCACAGACATTTAGAGATCAAGATAGAAATAGCCTTGGTACTAAGCAAGAACTCACAGAAACCACCAGAACCTGAAGAGAATACACCTCCAGCCCCAGGTGATACTAAGAGATGAAACCCAGAGTTTTGCTGTGAATAGCTAAGTGATGATCCACAGATGCTTAGATAGGAAGCCACTGGAATCAGAAGCTGGAAGCAACGGAACTGGAAACAACAATCATTAGATACCAGCCACATGCCTTCTCATATGACAGACAGCAGCCTTTCTTTGGAGTAAAGATATCTTTATCTGAATGCCTTAGTTTGGACATTTTTATAGCCTGAAAACTATAAAAATTGTAACTTAATAAATCACCTTTATAGAAGCCATTCCATTTCTGGAATAGTACATTCCAGCCACTTTAGCAAATTGAAACAGATTTAGTTCCATTAGAGATATGAATGAAACAGACTTGGTTAGAACTAAGGCAAATCAGAATACTGGTTAATGAATGATATTGACTGTAGTTTAAAACTTCAATCTCTGTGTGAGACCAAAGGAAGAATATTTATATGCTATAAAATTTATATTTTCTGTAATTTAACTTGCATGGTCAGTCTATTTAAGCAGCATAATTACATGGAACCTAGAATAGGGAATGAGATATTTTTACTCTATACAGGTTAATGTAATATCCTAATACAGCCCAAAGTATTTTGGCCAGAAAATAAAAATAAGTATTTGCAAAGTCCCCTTGAGGTACCATGGATCAAGAAAAGTGGAATGATGTCAGGATCCCTCTGTCAGCTGGGAAGGCATGTGGCTAGCATCTGAGGTCCTTGTTCCTGGTTCATTGCTTCGTGCTTCTGATTCCAGTGTCTTCCTCCTTAAGCATCTGCAGGTCTTGTATAGCTCCTCCCTGGCCAATCTCTGGGTTCCGTCTTGTTTTGCATCTCATAGGAAGGCACATTGTGACATCTGCTGGGCTCTGCAATTTCTGCATCTCCAAATGTCTGTGTCTATGTTGGCTCTGAAGCAATTTCAAAATGTTTCCCCCTTTTAAAGGACTTCAGGAAATTAATCAAGATGCACTTTAAATGGGTGGAGTCATGTCTTCATCTAATCAAAAGGCCATACCCACAAATGGCTGTGTCACATTAATCTCATTGTCTGGTCAGGCAAGCACTGGTCTGTTACTGTGAGGATATTTCATGGACTTACATCATCAGTCAGTTGATTGCATCTACGGCTGATTACGTCTATGATTGACTATGGGGAGTACCTTCAACAGGTACTTTTGAGAGAAAATCTAGCCCATTGAATTTAATCCAATCAATTGAACTTGATCTGGTCAGTCAGATGTAATTCAAGAGAGAACTTTCATCTCTCCTTCAGCCAGGCAGCCTCTCCTGGGAATTCATCAAAGACTTTCATTGTTCTTGCCAGCTCGTTGTCTGCCCTACAGAATTTGGACTTGTTTATCCCCACAGTTGTCTGGGACACTTTTATAAAATCTCATCTTACAGATATTTCATTTGGTTCTGTTTCCCTAGAGAATTCTGACTAATACAAAGGGAAATAAAAATAAAATTAATTTAGTATGGTAAAATAAATACTATCAAATTCTCTAAAACTGAAATAGTTATTAACTTTGATCAATCAGAGCAACTGCTGATGAAACACACTGATAAAAGGTATATAAACAAATTGAAACCTATAACTAAGGAGGATAGCTAATTCATTCACTAATAGCTTTTTCATAAAATAATAGCTTGATAAAAAAATGATCAAGTGAATTGCTTTATTTCTTTTTGACAGGTAAAGTCATCACATATAATGCCACCCTCCATTACTTGACTTAATCAAATCTTTTCACTAATTTTTATTATGAAAAAGTTATGCTTTACATGTTTAATCCTGTATATATTTATTCCTGTTTTCTGCTTCTATTTTGGCTCTGACTCAAGTCACTTGCATGCTTACTATGGAAACAATTGAGATTTAATTTATTAGTTTAAATAGCCTAACCTAGCTAAAGAAGAGCTAAGTCAACAGTTATTTAACTTTCCTTTATTTACCACTCCTCTCTAAGTTAGAGTTTTGAATCCGGAGCTTCCACTACAAAATAATGTGTGAATATTTAGCTTTTGGAATAGGTCAGTCAGACCTCTGTTGCACATCCTCATCCCTGTTCCTTCCCCAAAGTCCAGCATGTTTTCATTCTAGCTCACCTTCCTCTCCCACAGTTGTGTTGTAGACATTTTTAGTTTTGTCTTCCCTTCTACTCCTCTCTTCTGAATCCAAATTTATCTTTTAAAAATTAGCACAAAGGATATAAAAAATATATATTTTTATATAATTTGGTGCCTGTTCATAGTAAGCTATGTTTCTTAAAAGAAAAGCCATGAATTGGTAAGCTGATCATATAAGTGGGTATCATTTAGTTATAGAAATTGACCCTGTAGAATTAAAAGTAACTAAAAGCAATTTTATTACTTACTTTTGCATTTATATCCTACTTTTTCCTTGAAAGTATGTCAGATGGCTTATATACATATACTAAATGAGGAAATAATTCTCTCTTAACAAAGTGAGAGCCTATAATTCAGTCTCAATCCTATGCCTCATAAACTTTCCCAGTAGGATCAAGCCTTATGCTCCACAGATCAAGCATACCCCTCTTTCATCTTGTGCTTTAATGTTCTCAGGAGTCCTTGGTTGCTCAGTATGGATTCTCTAAGTTAAAAGACTCTCAGAGCAGTGACTTAGTGAACATATTTTAACAGTCCTATTTGGAACAAGCGCTATACTGGCCAATATTTCAAATCATTATAATGAGGAAAGAAAAGTAGCAAAGCTGTATAAATAGAAATTCTTTTATGATCTTACAGAAATAGAGGATCAGCCCAGCCAAAAAATTTTTAAAAGTTATATTATCAGATGCTTAGTATTAAAGGGATAGCAAAAGATTACACACATGTTTATCTGTGCATCTTCTCATGAAGCTGTGGAAATTCAAATTCAGTAGATTTCTTTGTGTGGCTAGCTCAGAATCAATACATGAATGAATATCCTGCATGATCTGTCACCCTATTCCCTTCTGACTCAAGACAGGGTATTAGAAACTATGCCCCAAATCAAAGGGTTATATGCTAGATTTCATGGATGTAAAAATACCTAACTCTCAATGTTTGGTTTGAGAGCAAAAGCCTAAAATCATGAGATACCTGGCGAGAGGCACTATTTTCATAAGTATACCACATATACAAAATAAAATGATAAAATAAGGATGATTTAGCATTGACTTTTTAAAATCTTCTTGACTGTGGTTCTGTCCTCTTTTGTTTTGCTTTGCTATTAGAGAGGGGAAGAATCCCTGTGATAACTCATTGTTCTAGTTTGCTAGCTGCTGGAATGCAATATACCAGAAACAGAGCAGCTTTTAAAATGTGAAATTTAATGTTTCTAGTTTACAGTTTTAAGGCTGAGAAAATGTCCCAATTAAAACAAGTCTATAGAGATGTCCAGTCTAAGGTATCCAGGGAAAGATACCTTGGTTCCAGAAGGCCGTGGAAGTTCAGGGTTTCTCTCTCAAGTGGAAGGGCACATTGCGAACACAGTCAGAGTTTCTCTCTCATCTGGACAGGCACATGGTGAACATGGCATCATCTGCTAGCTTCTTCTCCTGGCTTCCTGTTTCATGAAGCTCCCCGGGAGGCATTTTCCTTCTTCATCTCCAAAGGTCGCTGCCTGGTGGACTTTGCTTCTCATGGCTATGTCATTCTGCTCTGCTCTCTCTTTCTCCAAAATGTTTCCTCTTTTACCGGACTTCAGAAACTAATCAAGACCCACCCAAATGGGTGAAGACATGCTTCCAGCTAATCCAATTTAACAACCACTCTTGATTAAATCACATTTCCAGGGAGATGATCTAATTACAGTTTCGAACATTCCTAAGTACTGAATAGGGATTAGAAGAAATGGCTGCCTTTATAAAATGGGATTAGGATTAAAACCTGGCTTTTCTAGGGTACATACATCATTTCAAACCAGCACACACATATATGTCCCCACTATAATAGAGAGGGGTCCAGGCTGAATGTGGGGAGAGAAGACTCACACTTTCAAGCTTATGGTCTGAACATTCCCAGTCTAACACCCTACAGCCATGTTTCCTTTGTATGAGCAAATCAAAGTATAAAGAAAAATTCCAGAAAAGGAAGGGAAAATACCACTTTAAAATAGTAACATAAAAGAGAAAAATCAAAGGGAAACATGCAGAATTTTGATGCTTTAGACTGCATTATTTTTACAAAAATTAAAGTGCCTCCTCTGATTTTAAAACCTGTTATGAAGCACAGTCATCAAAACAGCATGGCACTGGGTGGTGCAGTGGTGGTGTAGTGGCAGAATTCTTGTCTGCCATGCCAGGGACCTAGGTTGGATTCCTGGTGTCTGCCCATGTATAAGGAAAAAAAAAGGCACTGGTATGGGCACAAAGATAGAAGCATTGACCAATAGAATTGAATTGAGAGTGCAGAAATAGACCACCAAATCTATGGTCAACTGATTTTTGACAAGGTTCCCAAATCCTCTGAACTGGGACAAAATAGTCTTTTCAATAATTGGGCATGGAAAAACTGGATACCAATAGCCAAAAGAATGAAAGAGGACCCCTATATTAAACTCTACACAAAAATTAACTCAAAGTGAATCAAACACCTAAATATAAGAACGAGCACCATAAAGCTTCTAGAAGAAAATGTAGGGAAACATCTTCAACATCTGGTAAGAGGAGGTAGCTTCCTAAACTTTACACCCAAAGCACAAGCAACAAAAGAAAAAGTAGATAAATGGGAACTCCTCAAACTCAAATACTTCTGCACCTCAAAAGACTTTGTCAAAGAGGTTTAGAGGCAGCCAACTCAATGGGAGAAAATATTTGGAAATTACATATCAGACACAGGTTTGATATGCTGTATATACAAAGAAATCATACAACTCAACAACAAAAGAACAAATAACCCAACTATAAAATGGGCTAAAGACATGAATAGGCATTTTTCTGAACAGCAAATACAGATGGCTCAAAAGCACATGAAGGGATGCTCATTTTTATTGGATATAAGGGAATGTAGATCAAGACTACAACAAGACACCACTTCACACCTATAAGAATGGCTACTATTAAACAAACAGGAATCTATAAATGTTGGAGAGGATGTGGATATATTGGGACACTTATACACTGCTGGTGGGATTGTACAATGGTGCAGCCACTATGGAAGACTGTTTGGCAGTTCCTTATCGAACTAAATATCGAGCAATAGCACTCCTTGGTATACACCAAGAAAAGCTGAAAGCAATGACACAAATGATAAATGATATTTGCACACTGATGTTCATTCACAGCATTACTCACAATCACCAAAAGAAGGAAACAAAACAAATGCCCATCAACAGATGAGTGGATCAACAAAATGTGGTATATACATATAATGGAATATTATGCTGCAGTAAGACAAAATAATGTCCTGAAGCACATGACAAGATGGATGAGCCTAGAGGACATAACGCTAAGTAAAATAAGCCAGACACAAAAGGATAGATACTGTATGATTCCACTTTTATGACCAGCGTAAATGAATAATCAGAGGTTTATAATACAGAATATAGGAGACTTAGAGATACATAGAAACTTGAGATGGGTCAAGAGACTTAGAGATACATAGAAACTTGAGATGGGTCAATGGTTAGCTGATGAGGTTGAACTCCAATGTAAAGGAATAGATAGGAGTGAAGGTGGTTCTCGGGTGGTTCTGTAAGTAATATTACCATACTGAGAATGAACAACATTGAAAGGGGTTGTATAGACCTATGTGTCTCACTGATTAACACTAGAATTATGAATTAGTTCTTGCAAGAATTACCACAGAGATATAATTCATGTACAAAGATTGTTTAAGTCCAGGGTACAGGGGAAAACTGCTATGGGCTATGTTCAAAAGGAAACCATCAGCACTACCACAGCAATAGGAGAGGTAGATAATGGGGGGAGGGACAAGAGTTAAGAGGAGGTTTAGATTTCCTATTTGGCAAGGATGTGCTTATTGGTTTTCTTTCTCTTGGGAACAATGAAACTATCTAAAATTGAGAATGTTGATGGACTATGGACTTTGGGCACTGTACTTGATGCCTGATGAATACAGATGACTGAAAGATGCACTGACTGAGAAGTAGATCAGTGAATGATGATGTATACTCATGAACAAAGGTTGTGCTGCTACAAAAAGGAACAACATCGTGAGGTATGCAATGATGTGAATGAACATGTGGGACATTTGTTGAGACAAAATAAGCCAGAAACAAAAGAACAAGAATGGTATGGTCACCTTTAGAAAATGCTTATAAGAAAACAGGTGCCTAGATTGTAAGTTTTATTTCAGACACATTAAGTCTGGAGTGGTGATTATCATTTCTGGATTTATATATATATATATATATATATATATTATATATATATATATATATATATATATATATATATATATGTAAAACCAGATATCTAGAGAGAAGAACGAAGCCAATTAGGTTGGGGTTAAAGTAATTCAGAACACAGGGGTAAGGAAGACAGTGTTTATAATTCAGAACCACACATGCTTTTTGAGACCAAAGGAAGAAAGTTTTATTTGGTCTGGAACTGAAACTTTCTGTAGCACATAATCTAACTCAATCTATCTGTACAGCTCATTTGAACAACTGAAATACAGGGAGCCCAGAATAAGAAAGAGGTCCTTTAATCCTGTATAGCTTAATGTAATGCCTGGAAACATCCTTGAGTATATTAAGCAGATAATCAAAAAGTATTAGCAAAGTCCCCTGAGGAATGGGAGAAAGAATATGGAACTATTAAACCTTACCATCAGAGAATCCCCTGATACTGTGTCAAACTTTAGGGACTCCCAAATCAATAAGCCATGCCCTCGATCCTGAGGCTTACTCTTGTGAAGCTTATGTAGGTAGTGGAAAAGCTTACTCTACCTATAGGCATGCCTAAGAATTACTTCTGGAGGACCTCTTTTGTTACTCAGATGTGGCCTCTCTCTCTTTAAGCCCAACACTGCAAGTGAAATCATTGCCCTCCCCCTACATGGGACATGACATCCAGAGGTGAAAGTCTCCCTGGTGACATGGGAGATGACTCCCAGGGATGAATCCAGTCCTGGCACCATGGGATCAACAATTCCATTCTGACCAAAATGGGGAAAAGAAGTGTAATTAATAAAATATCAATGGTAGGGAGAGAGTTCAAATAGAGTTGCGAGACTACTCTGGAGGTTGCTCTTACACAAGCTTCGGTTAGACCTTGCTACCTATCATTTCATTTTCATATTTCAACATATTAGCTACTGAGCACTGTTGTAACAGAACCACAAATGATTGTTTAAAACAACAGCAGTTAATTCTCTCATAGTGCTGGATGCAAAAAGTCCATCATCGAGGTGCCAGTAGGACCATGCTTCCTCTTAAACCAAGGGGGGGAATCCTTCCTTGCCTCTTCTTCTAATATTTAGCCAGCAATCCATGGCATAATCTATTTCAGTTATATAACACTCCCTGCTTTCTATCTGTCTGTGTCCAATTATCCCCTTCTTATAAGGACACTAGTCATGTTGGATTAAAAGCTCACCCTACTCCAGCATGCCCTCATTTTAACTTGCCTATTTCTGTCTGCAATGGCCCCATTTCCAAAAAAAAAAAAGCATACATTCTTAGGTACTAGGAATAAGGATGCAGACAGGTCTTTTTGGAGGACACATTCAAATCATAACAAAAGACTTAGCATAAAATTGGAAGTAACTTTCTGTCAACCCCTAATCCTAACACAGACACAGACACAGACACACACACACACACACACATTCACTCACTTCCTTCATAGTTTTGAGCTTGCCTTATCTCTGCAGCTTTCCCAAGTAATAAACTACTGTCAAACTTAGCCAGGTTTTCTAGATACTGGGAAACTTCACTCTTTCTCTAACCCTGGAGAGAATGTGAGAACAAAAATAAAATATTTGTTAATACAACCCCACTACTTCTTGGGCCTACAAAATTTCTAGTGAGACCCTGGAGATTGACTGCCAAAGGTGCAAAGCCACCAATCTTAGGATTCCTATTAGACAAAGCAACTCTCAGGGAATCAGTTCCGTCACCTTGGAAAGGAAGAAACCTAATTGTTTCAGCACCACCACACTCTCTTTCAATCTGCCCCCCCAACCCCCCACCTCCCCACCCCCAGATGCTTTGTCTACTGTAATAGGAGAAAGACATTGTGTTTTATCTAGTGCTTTCCCTCATAAGGTTGCAAACTGTCACAGATTCCTCTCTTACTACAACAAAAGCAAGCTAAGGGATAATTTTATTCCTCAGTATCCTGGGCCCACCCTTGAATCAGTCACATACATTCTGGGATATATGAAGTGTTAGAGTCTTTAGTTTCCAGAAGTATGGCAAATTAGACATTCTAAAGGGTCCTTCAACTACCATAACACTAGAGTCTGGAAAATTAAACAGATATATCTTTTAAAGCTTTGTTTGGCTAACAAAAAAAAAAAAAGAAAGAAAAATCTCTAAATCTCTCTAATGCCACCCCCACACACCCACTAAATGGGGAACTGAAAGAACGGAGCAGTGAAATAACTAGTGGATGCCCCACTCCTTTCTTCTCCATGATCACATTTGCAATGTATTTGACAAAGTTTAATGTCATTGAAATACCAATTTTTGGCTTTGTTGGCTCTCTCAATTATATCTTGGTTTTCCTTATCACAAACAAATGCCCTTATCTTTATCTCCTCCTTTTTTCTACTATATGAAGCTTAGTTGTATTATTCTTTTGCTAATATCCTTGGTTGGACAAATTAGTTCATTAATCTTTAGCCTCCCTTGTATGACAGTATATTAGATTATTGTTCAAAAATGTCTACTTCCATCCTTACCACATGATAGAGGAAAAAGCACTCTTCACTTTTTAATGTGGGCCTTAGGCATGTGACTTACATTGGTTAAAGGGATGTTAGTAGATGTGACACAAGCAGAAATTTAAATATCTTTCTTGCTCCCCTGAACTTTCAACAGCTCCAGAATATATACATTTGATACTGAGCTGCCTGATCAGCAGACCTAGAGCATACAGAAGTCAGCAACCCCAGCTGTGTTGGTTTGAAAGGAAGTATGCCCCCTAGAAAAGCCATGTCTTAATCAAAATATCATTTCATAAAGGTAGAATAATCTCTAATCAATACTGTATGTTTGAAACTGTAATCAGATCATCTCCCTGGATGATGTCATTTAGTCAAGAGTGGTTGTTAAACTGGATTAAGGGACGACATGTCTCCACCCATTTGGGTGGGTCTTGATTGGTTTATTGGAGTCCTCTAAAAGAGGAAATATTTTGGAGAATGAGAGATTCAGAGAGAGCAACACTACAAAGCAGAGAGTCTACCAGCCAGCGACCTTTGGAGATGAAGAAGGAAAATGCCTCCTGGGGAGCTTCATGAAACCGGAAGCCAGGAGAGGAAGCTAGCAGATGATGCTGTATTCGCCACGTGCCCTTCCAGCTGAGAGAGAAGCCCTGACTGTGTTCGCCATGTGCCTTCTCACTTGGGAGAGAGACCCTGAACTTCATCAGCCTTCCTGAATCAAGGTATCTTTCCCTGGATGCCTGTGACTGGACATTTCTATAGACTTCTTGTAATTGGGACATTTTCTCGGCCTTAGAACTGTAAACTTGTAACTCATTTAATTCTCCCTTTTAAAAGCCATTCTGTTTCTGGTATATTGCATTCCAGCAGCTAGCAAACTAGAACACCAGCTGACATGAAAGTCTTAAGTATGAGAATAATATATGCCACTTTGTGCTACTGAAATTTGTGGGGTTTTGTTACATGTCAATATTTACAGGCACATGTGTTTTCCAAAATAATTATTAAAATTGATAGCCAATCAACTTCTTCAAATCTCCTTATTAACAATCAAAATTCTTTAATCATCAGCACATAGATCATTCTTAAAACCACATGATGAGGAGTTCATCCAAGTATACAGAGCAAGAAGGGAACAGGAGGAGAGAAGGGACAGCAATTTTTAAGGTGCAAGCCAAGCTAGAGTTTATTTTTATGTGACTACATATTAGGCACTGTATTAGTTAGGTTTCTCTAGAGAAATAGAATCAACAGGGAACACTCACAAATATAAAATTTATAAATGTGTCTCACGTGACCGTGGGAATGCAGAGTCCAAAATCCAAAGGACAGGCTGTGAAGCCAACAATTCTGATGGAGGGTCTGGACAAACTCCACAGGAGAGGCTTGCTAGCTGAAGCAGGAAGAGAGCCTGTCTCTTCTGAATTCTCCTTAAAAGGCTTCCAGTGATTAGATTAAGCATCACTCATTGCAGAAGACACTCCCTTTGGCTGATTACAAATAGAATCAGCTGTGGATGCAGCTGACATGATCATGATTTAATTCTATGAAAGGTCCTCATTGCAACAGACAGGCCAGCCTTGCCCAACCAGACAAAGAGGTACCACCACTTGGCCAAGTTGACACATGAACCTGACCATGATAGGCACCAAATAAATATTTAATGAATGGAAATTGTTATAATGATTGCACAGTTAAGAGGGTTCTTCTGTTTAAATAAATGTTTAGAGAAAAGTATTTATTTCAGTTTTTCTTTACTTTTACTCTCCAAATCAAAAGATTCCCCAAACTACAGAATATCAATGGTGATGCATCTCATTACTAAATATAATTTACATGAAATGAAAAATTCCCTGTTTCTCACTTCTTATTATGACAACTCCACTTCCCTATAGAGAGATGATTACATGGAGAAGTCTCTCAGCTGGTCCTGCCATTTATAGTCTATTATCTTGATAAAATAGCAAATGCCCAAATTCAAGAAAAATTAATTTCTTAATAGAAAATTTCTTTAGATGGAAATTCCTTTTATGACTTAAAGTAGAAAAAGTATGATTTGAAAAGTCAGGTAGCCCAATTTTACCTTGTGTGAGATGAGGTCAACTAATTAAACAATGTTTTATTTTGGGGGGTGAGCTAACAGCTAGGCTCATGAAGTCATCAACGGAAATATGTCAAAACAAATATTTTTTAATTTTTTTATTAAAAATTAAAAAATTTAATTTTTTAAATTGCTCTTTCTGATGGAGATTTGTTGCATTACTTGGAAAAGTCACATCCATTCCCTATTCTTCCTTCCTTCAAGTAGAAAAGCATATACCAATCTCACATCATATTTTATTGAATCTGTGTCCTGTATTCTTTTATAAAAGGATTCATTGAATAATTATTATGAATTCACTTAACTTATGCTATTTTTTAAATTATGTTTTCCACATTTAGGTCAAAACTATAAAATTGAAACTTTCTTTATTGACATAATCTATTTCATGTCTCTGTATTGTAATAAAATGAAGTCTGTAGAAACCAAATAACAGGATTTATTATTAGAATGAAAGTTATATGAGACTGTTTGTTTAGCTAGTTATACATTTAATTAACCAATTTTACTGTTCTCAATATTTTCAACCCATTGCATTTCTTCATCATCATTATAAAAGGTCAATCTCATTGGTTTGTATTCACCAACCTCCTATATGATGAATTCATAGTTTCCTTTGTGGGGAGAAAGAGGACAAATGCCTTTTTAATACCCACCACCTCTCTCTTCCTTTTCTTCCTTATTATACCTGGTTGGAGAGCAGAAACTCAGAATAGTGAAAAGTAGCATTCTTTTTTGTTGTTGTATGCTGTATGGCGGGGTCACATTTCATTAGTTTCCATGTTAGTATCTAGTTATTGCAGCACCATTTGTTGAATTTTTGTTTGGGGAAGCTCATGGACTAGGAATCAAACATGGGTCTCCTGCATGGCAGGCGAGAATGCTACCACTGAACTACCCTTGTACCCCTAAGTAGAATTCTTTGAGATGGTGAATATATACATGGGTGCAGACCATCTCCAGACCATCTCCATGTGCTTAATGAGCACATATAAATCTGAATCTAGGTACTGCTCTGCAGAGCCCCTGAAGGCTGTCTTTAGCCAGTGCTGCATATCTTGATTGATGAGCAGCTCCAAAGCAACTGACAGTTCTTTCAGGAGGAAAAGACAACTCAAAAGACCAAAGACCAAACTACAGCAGGACCGTGATATTTCCAACTAAGCCCTGAGTTGTATGCCTGCAGTTACAATGTACCAGTGGTTTGATTACTTAATGTTTGCTTTTTGAGGATAACCTTTCTGAGTATAGCATCAGATATTAAATGAGGTATTAAACGCTTTTTAAAACTATGGTTTCCAAATATTTTCTCCCATTCTGTAGGTTGTTTTTTCACTTACTTGCTAATGTTCTTTAATGGCCCAAAGTTTTAAATTTTGATGAAGTCTCATTTATCTATTTTTTTTTCTTTTGCTGCTTGTGATTTTGGTATGAAATCTAAAAATCTATTGCCACTTCAAGGTCCTGAAGATATTCCCCTAGGTTTTCTTGTGACAGTTTTATAACATTAGTTCTTATATTTAAGCCTTTGATCCATTTTAAAATATTTTTTGTATATTCTTCTTGTGGTAGATAAGGTCATTAGTATGTTTCTAATAATTTGTCCATTTCATCCAGGTATTCTAATTTGTTAGCATAAAATTGCTCACAGCACACGCTTATAATTTTTTTCTTATTTCTGTGAGATTGGTAGTAATGTACCCACTTTCATTCCTTGTTTGCATTATTTGTATCCTCTCTTTTTCTTTGTCAGTCTGGCAAAAGATTTACCAATGTTACTGTTCTTTTAAAAAAAAACAGCTTTTGGTATTGTTGATTCTCTCTATAGTATTGCTATTCCTATTTCATTTATCCCTCCTCTGATCTTGACTAGCTTTTTCCTTTTATAATCTTTAGCTTTAACTTGCCTTTCTTCTAGTTTCTTAAGGTGTGAAGTTAGGTTATGGGTTTGTGATTTTTCATCTTTTTTTTTAAAGTAGTCATTTAGAGCTATAAAGATCTAAGCCCTGCCTTCACTGCACCTCATAACTTTTGATATGTTATGTGTCCATTTTTGTTCACCTCAAGATATTTCCTAATTTCCTTTGTTATTTCTTCTTTGAAACCCTGGTCATTTAATGGTGTGTTTAAATTCCACGTACTTATACATTTTCCAGTTTTCCTTATGTTATTGATTTTTAGTTTATTCCACTGTGGTCTGAGAAGATGCATTGTATGATTTCAATGTTTTAAAAAGAACTCCTAAAGCTCAACAACAAAAAAGACCAACAACCCAATTAAAAAATGGGCCAAGGATTCGAATAGGTGTTTCTCCAAAGATGACATTCAAGTGGCCCATAAATGTATGAAAAGATGCTTCACATCATTCTCCATTACAGAAACACAAATTAAAACTACAATAAGATACACTCCCTGTCCAATAGAATGGCTATGTTGGTGAGGATGCAGAGAAACAAGAACCCACATAACACCATTGGTGGGTATGTAAGATGTTGCAGATACCGTGGAAAACAGTTTGGTGGGTCCTCAGAAAATTACACATAGAATTACCATATGAACTGGCAATTCCACACCTAGGTAAATACCCAGAAGAATTGAAAGCAGGGACTCAGACAGATATTTGTACACTATTGTTCATTGCAGCACTATGCATAATAACCAAGAGGAGGAAGGAATCCAAGTGCCCATCAACAGAGGAATAAACAAAATGTGGTATATTTATAAAGTACTATTATTCAGCCACCTGCAACACGGATGAAGCTTGAAGACATTATGTTGAATGCAATAACCCAGACACCAAGGGACAAATATTGTATAATTTCTCTTATATGAAATAAATAGAATAAGCAAAGAAAGCAAAATAGTGTTACCGTGAGTGATAGAAGTGGAGAATGAAAGTTATTGTTAAATAAGCATGAGTTTTGGTTCAGGATGAAGAAAGCAGCCTGGGAAGAGAGAGGGGAGAAAGTTACACAGTATTGTCAATGTACTTAATGTCACACAATTGTCCCCTTTTTAAAAATTGTTAAAATTACTTTTATGTTATATATATTTTACTATAATTAAGAGATGAATTTTTAAAAAATTAAAAGAGGTATGATTCAGAAGTTGGGAAAATATCTGCTTTGATTATTGTATCTATATTAATTTGAAGTTAAATGAAATGTCCTGTAGCATAGACAATATTCAAATAAGATGGTTTATACTTCTCTCATAGAATATATATACTCCACTTAAGTTTCCTACACATGATATCAAAGTTTGTTAGTAGGATTGCGCAATCTTAGTCATTCTTATTATAATGTAAACATGTAGACAATTTATAGAAAACAAACATCTGAGATCACAGATTTACTGCAAAGTACATTTATAAATATGTCTACATGCTCAAATAATGGCAAAATATAATACCCAATTGCCATCTGCTAACTATCACTAACTTGGTTTTATCTAAATTTATAAGATAATGGTTAAAAATCAATGCCAAAAACATGATATGGTAGGCACCTTAGTCTTATGCATCCTTTTAGAGGAAAATTGTCTGAAATTATTCTATTAAAGCACACAGCTGCCTTCTGTTTTAGTGTATAATAATGTGACCCATCTGCAAAAATTGGCATTGGTCCCAATCTTTTATGAGGACAGTGAAGCTCCTTCAAATGCAAAAGTATCAATTCTTCACCCAGGGAAATCAGCATGCTCAATCCAATTTTATTCTGAATCAAAAAGGTGAGGTTCAGTAATACAAGATACTTGCCTCATCTTTTATGAAGTACCAAGTGCTGTTTATTTGGGAGGCGAAAAATTTACCTGAGATGGTGTGACAATGCAAAAAAGACTTGCGAATTTTAGATTTGTTAGATTTTGTAAGGTATCGATGGTCCACTAAAGTAGCTTTGCAATTATTCTTCCTTACACCTGGAAAAGCACTTTAGATTAGGCATACTGTACAATTTACTCAGGTACTACTGTTTCTAAAATATACATACCGTTAAAGGAATAATATTAAAGTGTATTGCAGTAAGCATAAAAACAGAACTTCACAATTTTTTTGTCTCCTTATTTGTTTTTTTAATTAAATAAGGCATATAATGGAAAGAAGTTAGAATATTGTCTGACACACCGAAAACACTCAATATTTTTGCTTATAATTAATATTATCCAGATCATGTTCATCTGCTATATCATTAAGATTATTCATTATTTTCTAGAATTAAAATCTTTCTAACCTGTGCATCATACCAACTTCCTTTAATTACCTAATTCTATAGTACCCACCCCTCCATGCTCATCTTGTATCATTGCAACTCAATCAGGTTCCTGGGTTAAAATGAGATACCCCTTTTTGCTGTGGTGATGTGACATAAAAACACTGCCTAGAAGACAGCTGGAGGGTGCACCAGTCAGAGTCAGAACTAAAAACAGGTGACAGGTCCAGAAGGTAGACAGAGCCCCGCAGAGGTACTGCGAACCTGATGGGGGGAAATTCATAGCTGCCACCAAGAATGGAATAGAAATCGGAATCCTGAGGGAGTACAGCCAGGAATAGGGAAGAAGAATGCATGTTCGGTCGTGATGTAGCAATTCACATGCACCGGTGGGATTGTCTGGTCAATAGCTTTTCCCTTTCTACACTTGAGAAAAACAGGAAGGGGTGGTACAACGGTGGCTCAGAGGCAAAAAATTCTCACCTGCCATGACAGAAACCCCGGTTCAATTCCCAGTGCCTGCCCATGCAAAAAAAACAAAAAAAAACAAAAAACAAAACAGGAAGTTTTGATCAACCCACTCATGATTACTTTAAGGTGTACAGTCATTGTCATATGTTTTTTTCTTTGCTATTCTAAGTGTAGGGAATTTTAAAATATATTTATAAAATAATTCCCTGGGTTTCAACAAATTCATCAATAAAGTTTAAAATTACCTATGTATTTACTTGTCAGCAAAAGTGGGAAAATTAAATATAATTTATATATACAGCTATTACATAAAATATATATAGACTCATTGATTAAGGTGATCCATGAAACAGGAAATTAAATTTATCTTCAATTTTACTCCTAATCTATTTTTTTTTCTGAATGACGAAAAGAATTATTCCAAAGTGGATGAAAAACTAATTTTTCCCAGATAAAGTAAAAATAAATGACAAACTATTTTGTTTAATCTAAGGAAGCAGTTAAAATATTGACTTTTTAAATTCCAAATAGCCCACAAACTTATATAGGTTTACAATACTATTTTTGTTATGTAAAATGTCTTTTTTACTAGATAAAAAAAAGAATCTACATATAACATCCTTCCTATGTTCTTAGCAGGACAATAGAGTCTCTGGCAATCAGGCTACATTTTTAATAAAAAATACATTTATAAAGATATGGGAGCTGAAAATTATAAATTTATAAAGGATAAAGGAGTAGCATTTTCTATTTTTTTCATTCTTCATGACCAGGCCTCATAGATTAATACTCCAGCAATCCCTTCTGCCGCTCCTTAAATAAAGACAGTAAAAAAGGTTCTCAAACTCAGGGCCATCCCAATTCTCAGTAGCTTTGGAACAGTGTGCCCCACCAAGTGAACTGACTTGTTTCTGGAAACACTAAACAACAGAAAAAAATTGGCCAAGGTTATGTTAGAAGTATAATAACTGAACTTTATTGATAATATGCTCAGTATTCTGACACATCTTAGATTTCCTTCTTCTTTTCATTTATGTTTTACCACAACCCTATCAGGATAGCAATCTTTTTAAAAAAAAAATATTTTCATTGAGAAATCTTCACATACACACAGTCCATACATGATATACAATCAGTGGCTCATGATATCATATATAGTTGTGTATTCATCACCATGATCATTTTTACAACTTGCATCACTCCAGAAAAAGAAATAAAAGAAAAAAGAAAAAACGTATACATCCGATATCTCTTACCCCTACCTCTCATTGACCAGAAAATATTTCAATCTACCCTGCTTTTTTACCCTTTATCTTCCCCATTAGTTATTTAATTTTTATCCTCATTTTTTTTACTCATCTGTCCATACCCTGGATAAAAGAAGCACCAGCCACAAGGTTTCCACAATCACATGGCCACACTGTAAAAGGTATATAGTTATACAGCCATCTTCAAGAATCAAGGCTACTGGAACACAGCTCAACAGTTTCAGGTACTTCACTCTAGCCACTCCATTACACCATAAACTAAAAAGGGATATCTATATAATGCATAAGAATAATCTCCAGGATAATCTTCTGACTCCATTTGAAATCTCTCAGCCACTGAAACTTCATTTTGTTTCATTTCTTTCTTCCCCCTTTTGATCAAGAAGACTTTCTCAATCACATGGTACCAGGTTCCAGCTCATCTTGGGAGTCATGTTCCATGTAAGGGGGAGGGCAGTGAGTGCACCTGCCTAGTTGGCTTAGAGAGAGAGGCTACATCTAACAAAAGTAACAAAAGAGGTTCTCTGGGGGTGACTCTTAGGCATAATTATAAGTAAGCTTAGCTTCTTCTTTGCAGGAATAAATTTCATAAGAGCAAGCCCCAAGATTGAGGGCTCAGCCTATTGAGCTGGTTTTCCCCACTGCTTGCAAGAATATCAGGAATTCCCCAGATGGGGAAGCTGAATATTTCCTCCTTTCTCCCTGGTCCCTCAAGGGACTTTGCAAATACATTTTTATTCTCTGCCCAAATTACTCTGGGATATATCAGGACATCACGGTAACTTGTACAAACCAACAGGATCTCACACCCTATTGAAGATCTCACGTAATTATGGTGTTCAAATGAATTGATCATACAAGTTAAATTAAATAATGCACTACCCAAAATAGGAATTTTTCACCAAATAAACATCCCTTACATTGATCTCACGCAGAAGTTGAAGTTGTAAAATATGGACCATATCATCCTTTACTCTGTATTCTGATTTACCTTAGTCCTATCCAAATCAGCTTCATTCATATCTCTAAATGAAGTCTGATCATTTTTTCAACTTTTTTTTTTAACAGTTCTTGTATGGGGTAATGCTGAATTTCATAGCTTCAGTGCTCTGACTCTGAGTCTCAGGTGTCATGTACATACCCAAAGATTCAGGGAACGACCGGGTTATACTCAAATAGCTCAGTATCTCAGAATTTAGAAATAGCAGTTTGTCCTAGTTTGCGAGCTGCTGGAATGCAATATACCAGAAATAAATGGCTTTTAACAAGGGGAATTTAATAAGTTGCTAGTGTACAGTTCTAAGGCTGAGAAAATGTCCCAATTAAACAAGTCTATAGAAATGTCCAATCACAGGCATCCAGGGAAAGATACCTTGATTCAAGAAGCCTGAAGAAGTTCAGGGTTTCTCTCTCAAGAGAGAAGGCACATGGCGAACAAGGTCAAGGTTTCTCTCTTGGCTGGAAGGGCACATGGCGAACACAGTGTCATCTGCTAGCTTTCTCACCTGGCTTCCTGTTTCATAAAGCTCCCCGGGAGGTGTTTTCTTTCTTTATCTCCAAAGGTCGCTGGCTGGTAGACTCTGCTTTATGGTGCTGCAGCATTCTCTGCTCTCTCCGAATCTCTCATTCTCCAAAATGTTTCCTCTTTTATAGGACTTCACAAACTAATCAAGACCCACCCAAATGGGTGGAGACACATCTCCCCTAACCCAGCTTAACAAACACTCTTGATTAGGTTACATCTCCAGGGAGATGATCTAATTACATACAGTATTGAATAGGGATTATTCTGCTTTTATGAAATGGAATTTAGATTAAAACATGGCTTTTCCAGGGGACATACATCCTTTCAAACCAGCACACAGTTACAACTCCTGAATATATATGACTACTGTAAAATCTTACTGTCTAGGATACCTTACAATAGGCCCCAACCTGATAACCCATGCTCTCTACTTCAATTTTCTGAGTTTGGATATTACAGTTAGATGATATGAGTGAGGTATGATAATATTTGACTTTCTGCCTCTGCCATTTCGTTCAACATACTGTCCTTAAATTGCATGCCTCACAACTTCATTTCTTCTTGCAGTGGCTCAGTAGTCCATTATGTGTATACACCATAGTTCCCCCTTCCATGCCTCAGTCAGTGTACACTTAGGCCACTGCCATTAATTGTGGATCATGAACAGGAACACTGCTGCCATCAACACCAGTGTGCAAATGTGCATTCCTGTCCCCACACTCAGTGCCTCCAGGTATATACCGAGCAACGGGGTTTTCAGGATCCTATGGCAACCCCACCCCTAGTCTCCTGTGGAACTCCATATTGCCCTCCAAGGGGCTGCACCTCTCAGTTTCCCTACCGACATGGAATAGGTACGTCTCGTTCTCCACATTTTCTCCAGCATTTGTTTCTCTCTGTTCATTTTTAAACAGTTTTACTCACATATTATACAATCCAACCTAAGTGTATAGAAATGCCTTTGCCACCTTAAGCTATATGAAGACATTACCTTTTCTTCTGCAAAGAACCCACACTCATCCCCCATGTCCCCTCACCTGCGGACATTTGGTTTTGGCATAATGCCTTTGTTACATTCAGTGGAAGGTTATTACAGTGTTACTGTTGACTGCAGACCCTAGTTTGCATTGATTGTGCTTTTTTCTGTATACCATCCATTTTCAACACCTTGCACTGTTAACATTCATTTGTTCGCCCTCATGCAAAAACGATTTTATATTTGTACATTTAATCACTCTCATTGTCCACTCTAGGTATTCCTAAGTTATATCGTCCCAGTCTTTATCCTCTCTCTTTCCTTATCTCCCGATAACCTGTGTTCCTAACTTTAACTCTCAAAGTTTACTCATTAATGTTATTCATATTAGTGAGACCATACATGCCCTTTTGTTTTTTGCTAATTTCACTCAGCATAATGTCCATAAATTTCATCTACATTGTTACCTGAGGATAGCAATCTTATAATCCCCATTTTATAGATGAGGAAGATGAAATTGAGAGAAACTAGGACTGTTTCTGAGGAATGAAGTAGAGTGTATCTTAATGTCTCTTCAACAAAAACCTCTCCTAAACGAGCCTATTATGAGAAAAGAAAACAAACAAAACAGTGGGAGTTCATTTTCAGGCTGGTTAACCAGGAGTAACGTTAAAAAAAAAAAATCCCTGAATTTTGCTTTTCCTTATATCTGTAACCTCTTTTTCTCCCTCTTCTAAGTTCCCATGTGATTTTAGCGCCTTGTACTAAATTACCATATGATTGATACTCTGTCATTTCTTTTTCTTAAATTAAATTATTATAGTCTCAGGGTCCTTAGGTCTGAGACTTGCACCTCATAGATAATTTGGGTTATAAATTGAGATTGACTCTAGCTATAGAGTTTCCCTCTCTACCATGGACCTCACCATCCAAATGAGCACACAGCAAAATGCATCTCCTTTAATCCTCATACCAACTTAATGCTTTCAAGATAACTAGATAGATTTTTCAGATAAAATTACTGTGTATAATCACCAGAGCTCATCCAGATGGCAAGATGCAGGGCTGGTACTCGCTTGAGTTCTGTGTGACCCACATCCACGCTCTTTCTAAGAGACCACAGATTCCCTCATATTTACTCAAGATTCTCACACATTTTAGGAAACATTTAAAAATAAAAATACAGCTTACCACTTTATTATTTCCCTACTATAATAAATTTATATAAGTACACAAATCATTGTCCTAAAATCCAACTACAGGGTCAAAAACCATGGGCGAGCTTCATGATTTTTTTGCTAAGATGTGACTTGATCTGCCTTATCTATTCATGAAATTGGACACTTTTCCTTCTCAATAATTATTATTTTTGAAAGCAACACAGGCTCAATTATGCAAAATCATTCCCCAATTCAATTGTTTTTTTCCCAATTCACTAATTTTACTATGGCCCAATTTCACTATGTTCAAAGTAGCATAAATTAGTACATCGTTATTATAATTACATATTTACCTCCTAATAAAAGTATAAATTATCAAGGAAAAAAAACTTTAAATATCACTACATCACTTTTGTATATTTGAATGTAATGTGAATCAGTTATTGAGGTACTGAAATGCAAAACAGTTTTGTTTTTTTTCCCCGGTAAGTTGTTTTCCTCACTGGAACATCACATTTTGTTTTAATTTGAATATAGAATAGGCCCATTTAGAGAATATAATTACTATTATTCCCACAAAGCTTGCTATTATCAGGTAATTGAAAAATTAAAATAAATTGGATCAGTCTCTAGGAGCTGTTGCTACAAAAATAGACTTACTGGAAAAAAGGTTAACATCCCATTGCAATGAAATAATAAATTTTCAGTAAAGGGTAAATAAATGTATATAATATTGCTGAATATTTATCCATGTTCCAGATTTATTTAAAAGTAAAAAGACATTTTGCATCTTGTTTTTTCAACATCACGTTGTACTATAAAAAAACTATATGAAGATATGTGTATTCATGCTATAATTCATGTTTGAAAGGTTTGATGTCATGTTTTCCTAGGAGTTAAAGCAAAATAATTTAACTTGCCTTTTGCTTTAAGCCACTTCTATAATCTGTCCACATTTTATGTATTTTGAATGCATGTACAAATTCATAAATAACAAGCTAGTGACTTAGTTTCCATGCTGTATGACAAATGTCACACAATGGGTTGACTTAAACAATGGTAACTTACTAGCTCACAGTTTGGGAGGGTAGAAGGCTTGCTTCCTCCCAGGGTTGGTAGCATTCTGGCTGCCAATCCTTGGGTTCCTTGGCCCTTCTGGCACACATGGCAATGTCCTTTCCTTTCTCTTCCAGGTTCCCTTAACCTGCTGCTTTCAACTTCTTCCCATGGTATTTTCTTTATTAAGACTCTAGCTATCACAATAAGGCTACTCCTGATTCAGTTGGCCACACTTTAACTGAAATAACAATTTCAAGATATCCTATTTACAGTGGGTTCACACCACAGGAATATGAATTAAGGTTAAAAACATGTACACCCCTTCCCCACCAAGGAACATAACTCCATCTGGCATAGCAAGTATGCTAGGAAAGAATTTTTACATAATTTGGTATATAGAAGTTTTTGTCAGGGATTTATGACCTAGGCTTGTGTATGGCTTTCCCAAACAATAGGTCTAAAGTTATTTAATGTGGCTCTTCAAAAGCAAAAGTATATCATTTACTTGTTACCTAGGTATAGATGCTGTCTTGTTGAGAAGAAGTCCAAATAGGTTGTAGGAGAATTACCTTAAACTATGACCTTGCAAGGAATGAAATATGGAGTTTGTTTTTGACTAAACCTTCCTGCCTGGTGGTCAGCTGTTGAGAAGCCTCTGTTTTCTGAGGCTCATGAGGGCCTTAGTATTGTGACTTTCTCAGGGCACTGTGACCTGGCCAATGGGTCACGTCCATGGTCAGTGACTGGGAAGCTCCAGCTAGGTTACTAAGAAATAAGACTTTGTCCAGATATGGTCACTACTGAGCCGATCTGAGCCCTGATATAAGGTCTTATTTCCTAACCTAGTCATCTGAGTTGGGAGAAAAGGATCAATGTTACATGTACCCTGAAGTTGTGGCACACGCACACACACACACACACACACACATACATGCACACTCCAAATTTTACAACTAAGAGAGATTGTCCTTTTTTTCTTATACAGATTTTTGAACTGTTTTCAGAAACAGTTTCAACTGGATTCTCAGTAAGGAATCCTGTGCAAATGATGGCTTCAATACAAAATCTGGAGTATTAACCCATGGCTAAATTTTCCCACTCAGGCACCTCGGTAGGTAGTATTAATGCAAAGGTGGTGGGTGCTCATTTGGCCTCTAACTCTGGAGAACTTCAGATTTTATCAGCTCAGTCAAAGTATTTTAAGTCCTACCCTGCATATCAGTGTATGGTAGACAGTTGGATAAGTAGTTATCCCTCTAGTTTGCTCAATTTTGGCAGCATATATTCTTCCATGTACTTTTTCTAATGATACAAGCATCTAGCCAGAGAGGCTTCCTTCACTGAGCACAGTTGGGACTGAGAGTAGGATATGGATGGAAGTGGAGAATGCCTCTAATCCCATTCCAATCACTCAATTCCCTACAGAGATGAACACGTTTTACTACATTATCACGCTCATTTATCTTACTCACTAGGGAAAGATTTAACAAAATTTAAAATCCCTCAAGCTAATGAACAATTAATGCAATCTTATGCCCTTAAGGGGATTCCATATTTGTTGAATCTACAAAATTAAAGCATTTCCTCATCTCATCCATCTTCTTCATTGCTCACATCCAATTAATCATCAAGCTCTGTTTTCTGCCTTCTGAATATTTATTACTCAATCCCCTACTTTCCATCCTTACTCCCACTGCCTTAGTTCACATGGTCATTTCTAATCTGGATTACAGTATTCAGGCATTGTACTAAGCCATGGAAGTTAAAAAAATAGACAAAGCAATTTCTCTCTGCCCTTAAGATAACTAGATAATTCATATTTTAGGTTCTTCACCTGGTCTAAGACCATCTCCTAAATTTGATCTCCCACATCAACAGAACTTGGGTGAATACTGATATTTGAACTAGATCTAACTCTGTTACTCTGGGCAAATATGGTAGGTCAGGTCTGGACTCCAAACTTCACCTGGAAACAAAACCTCAGCCTCAAGATTGGGACAGTGTTAGTTTATTTAATATATGTTTAAATATGAACAGGACAAGTATGTTCTATCACATATGAATGGAGGGAATCTGATAAATCAATCTGCAGAAAAATATGACAAAAAAGCAAAAGACAAGCAAAGGGGAGCAGATATATGGGCTCCAGAGTTCAATGGAGTCCAGTCACAGTTCCAGTGCCCCAATGCATTTATAGCCTTTATTTATCAGGATGTGCATTTTATCATTCCAGAACATTTTCCATTTGCTTTATACAAGTTTGAGATTTTTTTTTCCTGTTATTTGGAACTCATAGGGCATAATCCAAGAAAAAGAAAAACAATCTTTGGAAAGAAAATATTCAAGTTGAAGGCAAGATAAATACATAAACTAATAAATTATGGTTTATGTGATAGTCTTCATAAGAGAAATATAAACAAGGCTGTGGTGCTTCGAAGCTGTGGGTACCACAGAAAGCATGTTCTCAAACTTAGTCCATTCTTGTGGGTGTGAACCCACTTGTAAGTAGGACATTTTGATGAGGCTACTTCAGTTAGAGTATGGCTGACTTCAATCAGGATGGGTCTTAATCCTATTATTGCAGACCTTTTTAAGCAGAATGAAATTCAGACATAGAGAGAAAGCCACAGAGGGAGCAGCCAGAAGCTGAACAGAACCTGGAAGAACTGGGAAGGGCCTAGAGATGCCTCCAGGTGTCTTTCCATGTGACAAACCAGGGATGGCTGGGAAGAAAGCATCACCTTGACGATGCCTTCGTTTGCACTTTCTTTTAGCCTCAAAACCATGAGCTAATAAACTCCCATTATTTAACCTGATCCATTTCATGGTATTTGCTTGAGTAGCCCAAGGAAACTGAAACAAATGAACAGAGAAGATTATCTTACACACAAAAAAATAAGATACCTAAAATGTTAATTTCAAAGCAAAAACTAATATTGCTGCAGTCAACGAATAACAAACTATTGAATGTTTAGGGGTTTTAATTGAAGGGAGAATTGCATTTAAATGTAGTTCATTATGCGTCCCTAGAAATATTACTTAAGAAGTTGCATTTGCTGACAAGACCTGACATATAAATTGATGTTGTAGTTAAACTGCCTGATGAAACTCCATACTGTGAACTGGGTTTCTAAGCCTAGTGCAACGATTCAGAAAGTAGCTCTACCTATTAACGTTAGCATACAGCTTGCACATGTTTTCTTCCTTCCGCTGCTGAGTTATGTTGACTTCATCACATATGAGGTATTTAGATGATCTATGCTCCCCTGACACCCTGTGTAAGCTTCTATCCTGTATTTTTTTCACTTTTTCATTTATCTATTATTTAATTTTTCTTTGTATTTCATGCCAAAATGTATTCTATTTAGATCTGGAAATGTTTCACATATTTTCATCTCCTTAGGCTCTAATATCTTTTCTGGCACATACTAGGTGCTCAGTAAATGTTTCTTGAATGAATGCACACATACTTAATATCAGGGGCAAGAAAACATAGGACGTAATGGTAAATCCACTCCACTGATCATTTCTTTAAAAAATTTAGTGGTATACAACCAGGTCATCTATTAACATATTGTCTATAGTTCCTACAATGGAAAAGCCATAGATAATATATAAATAGTAATTGCAACAGAGACCATAGAGTTTGCAAAGCTTAAAATATTGGCTATCTGGCCCTTTATAGAAACAGTGTTATAATCCCTGCTCTAAATTATTGTTTACATATAAATATTTTCATCATGCTTGTAACTGAAAGATTTCCAAGGTCGTAAAGAGTTTATAACTTAAGCTAATGATGGCCTTATCACATCAATTGATTCATAAATGATGTTAAAGTCCTTCCTATGTTACAAGAGACAATAAGCAACAAGGGTGGAATTATATTATTTGTTCAGATATGGCAAAAATAATAAAATATTCTGCAATAGGAGATGCTACTTACTATTCTTTAGTGACCATAATACTAATTAGTATGTTGACACCGATATTTGAGTTACTCTCTGAAATATACCTTGCCTGAAAATTATTTAATACTTTCTAAAGCAATTTATCAGAATTCTGATGAATATCGATTTTCAGATCCATAAATAGGATTCAAACTTCAAACTCACCACTATGTCAACTTAGTTTAATGTACATCAATATCCTTTACCTGTAGATGTTTATCAAGAACATTTAAAGTGCCTAGAAAACTTCCTCCCATATTTGGCTGCTCAAGAAATAGTCATATGTTATGGTAAGAATACAGGACTACTATTTTTGAGCTAACATTCCATATGTTACCTTGGGCAGTATTGTCTCTTAGGGTCTTATTAGTAAAGGCAAAAACACCTGCAAAGAAGTTCAAAGTGAATAAAAGGAAGAAATTAAACTGGAATTCTTCACGGAACCCTGGATTTCATAGAAAATCAAAGCCATAAAAATGTAAAGTATTATTTCAGTATTCAGTAGAAGAATTCTAGAGCCTAAATATTTCTGGCTCATTTTTGAACTCTTTGTTGTTGTTTTATATAACGCTCACTGAAATATTTTTGGATGGTCTAAGGCAAAGGATTTCAGACTGTGCCTCCTATGCCCCATGGCTCCTCAGCGAAGCCTCAGGGACTGATGTCACATAACAAATCAGAAGTCCATCTAGCCCCTTTTCTGGCTTCCACCAGAGTATTCTGTGCTTGGGCTTCAGATATTGAGCTTATGTAATATTTTGTTTGGAAAAATGGTTTGTATGCTAAGAACCTTAAGTCACTTAGTATGAGGGGATTTTTAACTATTCATCCCTCAGGGCTGGGCAAGATTCATACTTGTAATAAAAACCAGTTAGCCAGGCAACCAAAAACTCAGAAAAATGTCAACTTGACCCCTTCTAGGACTATATCTATAATATTATGCATGGTAGAGCATTTTCAGGTTGTTTTCTCCATGCAAATAATCCCAATTATGTTTTGTAGTTGGGAGTATTTCCTAGGTTCATGTACACTCTGTAAGCTAAATTAGTATACATAGCTTATGTAACTGCCTATCCCTACTCCAACCCTGGTATAGTAATACATTAGATGTTAATGCGCATGCACACAACACACATACAAACTTTTAAACAAGCCAGGGAACAAAAAAGAAAGTCTCAGAAATCAAAAATTTTGAGATATCCCTAAAAGAGGGAGATCAGAAGATATCAAATCAAGGAATGAAACTACAATCTAATTTCCCCATGGGAGTGGCACCGAGTGTTTTGTGCATTTGTTCCCAGAAGTGATAGAGAAAGTAAAGGTAGGTGTGCGGGCCTGAAGCAAAGGGCAAGTGATTAGCTGAGATGCCACAGAAGAATCCAAAAAAATAGTCACAGTATCCATGTAATTCGGACCTGGTCCTTGGGGCCAAGGTATCCTGGCAGAAGTGACTATGCCCAGGTAGAAACAGTTGAGTGTGGGAGCTTGATTCAGAGAGAGGCAGCGGAGCTCCTTATGCCTAGTGACACACTGGAATAAAAGTTCACAGAGGTCTAGGAACCAGGGTATCCTACCAGCTGTTAAAGTATTTGGGGTGGGCCACGGTGGCTCAGCAGGCAAGAATGCCAGAGGACCCGGGTTCGATTCCCGGTGCCTGCCCATGTTAAAAAAAAAAAAATTAAAGTACATACTCTCAGGTATATCCTTATTTTCATTAAAAGTAGGATGGAATACAAATATCAGAAACGCATATGGTACCTTCCCTAAATTGCTGCACAGTTGCCCAAATGACTTTCTAAGAAGAGTAATCACATAATCAAAAATCACCGAACATTATTTAGAGGCTACACTTAGAAAGGAACTTCAGTTAACAAGTAGAATGCACTGCATCCTAAGAAACAATAAGGCAAGGAGCACAGAACTTTAGAATCTGTGTTGGATCCATTAAAAAGAATGACCAAGAATTGATGTTCAAATTTTGATCTTTGAAATTAAAAGGCCAATACATGGGCAGATGTGCCAAATGGACAAAACAAAATACAAATCTGCAATGCAAAAATAATTAGATATAAATATGAATAGCAAAAAAGAAACTTTAAAAATTGGAAGCTAGACTCCAAATCATAACCAAATTTCTGTTAGGTATTCTAGAAGAAGTGAGTCCTTATATTGATTATTTACCTTGGACTTAGCAAGAAAAATTCTTTAAAGAAATATATAACTAGATGAATTTTAATATTTTTAAGGTCATTATGGATACGAGATAATTCTAAGAGCTTCTAGGGATCAAAGAACAGATTAAAGAAAATGATGAAAAAAAATCTTCAAAGTGCTGAAGTCAAATACTATTAGGTCATTAGGCACTTAGTAAAATATTCATTATTTAACCTAAGTACTAATTAAAGGCATTTTGAACTTTCCCTAATCCTCATACCTGATACAGAAATTAACCCAAATTGGATTACAGACTTAAATGTAAAACATAAAAGGAGATCTAGAGCTAAGCAACGAGTTCTTATAATTGACACTGAAAGCACCATCTATAAAAGGAAAAGTTGAGAAATTGAACTTCATCAAAATTAAAATATTTTGATCTGGAAATGTCCACATGAAGAGGATTAACAGATAGGCTGCAGAATAGGAAAGGTATTCGCAAACCAAGAATGGACTAGTATCTAGAATTTATAAAGAACTCTCAAAGCTCAACAGTCAAAAAACACGTACATACTGTAAAATCCAATTAGAAAATGGGTAAAAGACATGAACAGAACAATACAAGATGTTACAATTAGCAATGTAAAAGAAAGAAAATAAAAGTGAACTGGAGGGTAGGCCACGGTGGCTCAGCAGGCGGATTTCTCGCCTGCCATGCTGGAGATCCGGGTTCAATTCCCAGTGCCTGCCCAAGCAAAAAAAAAAAATGAGAACTGGAAACAAGGAAATATTATGACACTAAAAGATATAGATGATTAATAAATGATTAGGTGGGTACATCAGCTGGAGTTTAGTACAAGAAACATAAACTGCTCTCAATGTGCAGAAAGGATATAACAAATTAGATTTAAGACAAGTATTAATCTAGGTACATAAATATCATTGGAAGATAGGAGCAGTGGAATCTGATAATCCAGGTCATTCTACAATGGCTGCAAGTCTGGAAATCAGAACGCTCTACATTGTCACTGCCAGCCCCAACTCAACTGCCCCCCAAACACCCATAAAGCTGGTTACTAGCCAATAGAACAGTTGAATCCAGCTGTCCACACTGTCTCTCATCCATGAGTTAGGTAAAATTTCCAATCATCTGTATCTTTTGGAGGTATAATATTTCCTTGTTTCCTGTTCACTTGTATGCTGCCTTCATTTTTCTTCAATTTATTAAAAATCTTAAGGCATCCTTATTGCAGCTCAAAGCCAGGGGTCCAAATTAATCAAACAGACTGTAACTAACACAGCAGAGTCCAAGCAGGATCAGTGATCAGTGGAAACTCGGGCTACATATACCTGTAAGTAACAACCAAATGCTACAAAATATCATTTTGCCACGAAATATTATTAGGTCACAAAATAACTGGGTTCTTTGCTATACAGGAAAAATCGTATTTCTTTATTTTATTTGCATTTTCCAAACTTTCCTCAATTGTATTTTCATCATTTTTATGATTGGAATACAATGTTTTTGCATATATTGTTTATTTACATTCAATGAAAATAGAAGGCAATTTAAATATGTGCTCAGAAGCTGTTTATATGAAAGAGAAGACAGCAGTTTGGGCAGGTCAAATATTAACCAAACCTTTTGGTTATTTTGGCCATCCAATATAGAGAATTAAAATTTTTTTTATCAAAAGAGCTAAATCAATATTTTAAAATTTCCCTCTTCTCAGACAATATATACTAATGATAATGAATGCTTTAAATATAACATCTATTTCCAAAAATATTTTAAATTGAAAAATTATCGTATATTAAGTAAGTTATTAGAAGTCATCTTAGAGGGAACACAATGGTAGTTCAGCGGTAGAGTTCCAGCCCACTATGCGGCAAGACCCAGGTTCGATTCCCCCCTCTGCACTCTCCACCACAAAAAACAAACATGGTGTTGCAGTAACGTGATACTCAGATGCAAAATGAATGAAATATGACTCCCACCATATGGCATAAACACACAGAAAGTTATCTCATGTATAATCAGTGTTATTTTCTTTATAAAAATATCATCAACATTACTTTGTATATACTTTATTTACTTAAGAAGAAAGTAATTCCACCCTTCCTCCCAGCTATGAGCGTGTCCCGCACCCGGGGCGTCCCCAGGCGGCTTCTCCTCTCAGCCCGCCGGTTGCGGCGCTGGGCTCGTCCCAACTGCCGGCGTGGAAACCTCGGCGGGCACGGGAGGCGAGGCAGGTCCAGGGACCACCGGGCCACCATCGGGCTCCACCAACCACGTCAGTCATGGACTATCGAAGACAGCAGACCCCACATTAGCTGAAATGGAGAAAAAACTTGAAGAAATGAAGATGCTAGAAGACAGAGAAGAACAGAAGAGGAAAATAAAAAGATGCACATATCAGGGCACATTCCAGGGCCACTCCACGGCAGTGGACAAGACAGGGTGAGCATCCTGCAGTTAGTTCAGAATCTGATACACAGAGATGAGGATGAGGAGGCCCAGAGTTCCTGCTGTTGCCGAATGTCTCTCAAGGAGAATGTGGTGGTTCACAGTCCCACCAGCAATGTAGGAGAGTACCTCTTTCTCCACAGCTTGCCTGCAAGGGTGTTATCAGACTTAAGGATCTTTGCCAATCTGATAGAATCCAGAATATTGGAGAACAAGGTCATATGGCTTCCTGGGAGCTTATATTTCAACTCTGGACAAAGAGAAACTCAGAAAATGTACAACCAGGATGCTTTCAGATACTACTTTATGGCTATGAAGAATTTGCAGATATGAAAAGGACTTATTTACATGAAGAAGAAAGAGAAGGACTTGCAAAGATCTGTAGGCTTGTCGCTCATTCTCGCTATGAAGACTGTAGTGCATGGATTTAATGTGTTGAATAACAAAACCCTGTTATATATCTTCATGCTGCTATTAGACCTGGTCGGGGCCAATATCTTTGTAATTAGCTTACTTGCCCTTTCCCTGCTTGTGTCATGTGCCCTGTAACGCTACATTTGGATTTCAACATCAAATGGCTGTTGCCTTCTTGGAGAAACAGATTAAAGATGACAAAGAGTGAGGGAAATTCTTCTGCTTGCTGCAAATGCTGGATGTGCAGCAGTAGGGTACACAGATAAGACTGGACGTTTAAAAGAACTCAGTGAGAAGTATGGCATGTGGCTTCATGTGGAGGGTGTGAACTGGCAACATTGGCTCTAGATTATGTCTTTTCATTAGTGCAGGCTGCAAACCAAATGTGACAGCATGACATTGACTCCTGGCCCATGGCTGGGATTGCCTACCGTTCCTGCAGTTACGCTTTGCAAACATGATGAGCTTGCCTTGACCTTCGTTGCAGGTCTTACATCAAATAAGCCAGCAGACAAATTCTGTGGCCTGCCACTGTGGTTGTCTTTACAGTACTTGGGACTTGATGCAATTGTGGAGCAAATAAAGCATGTCTGTCAACTGAATCAACAGTTGCAAGAAAGTTTTAAGAAAGTAAATCACATCAAAATCTTGGTGGAAGATAAGCTCAGTTCTCTGGTAGTGGTGTTCAATTTTTTCCAGGAATTACCAGGCTCAAATCCAGGTAGGTTTTGAATGATACATCTATGTTAGTATACATATTTTACATATTATTTATTTTAATACTATTTATTTTTCCTTAGTACTATTTTTCACATTTTCTCTCTCCACATTGTCCAGAAACAATCATTATCAAAATTTTCCATAATAATGTTGTCTTTGTTTATCCATGTGTACAAACAATGGCATTATTTTGACAACTTTGTAGATATATATACTTTTAAAATAATGAAAATCTTAAATTATAACTTATTTATTATGCAATTTATTTTCTTCTTATCTTTCAGTTCCATATATTAGCAAGAAGAAAGTTATCCAAATAATGAAAAGAAAATTTTTTGTTATGATATATAAAATATGTACACTATGATACAAATATGATACATATGATAAAATGATGTACAGATTGCACATCCCAAAGTATCAATGGGAATGCAAGTTTTTAATAGTTGGACACATCATTATTAGTAAGAATATACTGAGGAGTATGGAGGAAGTATGATCGAAAAAGAAGAATTTAGATGATTCCTATGTCTTCAGGTTATCCAACTGGTTATTTACTCATGCTATTTATGAGCCAGGAACACAGGTTAGAGGGAAGGCAACTGTGCTGCCTCTGCTCTGTGCAAAATTGGGTAATTGCTTGGCTCCCTGTGAACACTCTGTAATTAAAAACTAAAATAAAATCCCACCTGAGATTCTCTAGAATCTGCTCTCTGCTAGGCACGCATGCATGCATGCACATGCACACACACACACAAACACACACACCTCACTTCACAAAATAAAGAAAACATATTCCAGAGTAAAAAAAAAACAAACAGAAGAAACAAAAAAGTAAATACATTAGTATCAATTTTTACTCTGTCCTTAGAAAGATTAGATTTTTTTCTCTCCCCGAATGAGTAAGCATTTTCTATCATGGGGGAGGTTGAGACTAAAGAAGGAAGACAATAATTATTTTGTTAATTTTAAAGGTTGTTCCATCCTCCTTATCTCCTAGCATCCCAAAACATTAAATTCCATTTTAAATCAGTTTGTGTTTATGGATTCCAATAAAACAAGGCAGTATCATCATTTTATCTGCCAAATACAAAGATACAAAGTGACTTTTCAAATATATATATAGTTTATATTTGATATATATACATAGATATATATATAAACATTCTACAATAATTCATAAAAATGCCTATTCTCCTTTCACAAGGGAAGCCTTCCCAATGAAATCTTAAATATAATAAATGTGTTTACTTTCCCCCAAAGTCTTTTAAAGTTACTTTGCTAAAAGAATGCTCCCTCATTAGCATTTCAATAATTTCAGTTTGAAACAAAGCAGCACATAGCATCTTTCATATTGAAAGCTTTAGGAATTCCTAATTTATATACAGACAGCTAAGACAGGTTTGTCATACCATAGCATTCTCAGTGGAGCTGATGAATTACAGGGCTGTCACTTTGGCTTTACTGGAATTTCAAAGTGCTACACCAGGTTACAGGAAACCTGTCATGTGCAAAAGATATCCCATCTGAACCAGGGGAAAGAAAGGAAATAATTCTTTCTGCTCTCACTCCAAAATTCTCCTTTTCCTCTGGCTCATCTTTACATATTTAGCACTCAGTACTTGAAACAAAATAGACATCAATAAATGAGAGCTGATATGAGTGTGATGGGATGAATTATCTGGAAACCCCAAAAACCTATAATTGCACGTGAATATGGGGTCTGTACAATTTTTTGCAGCGCAAAGCTTTATAAGCTAAAGAGAAGTTACATGTAGTGACAGATTTTGCAAGGCAGTGTGGCCCTGGGGTAAGAGCGATTTGGTTTTCAATCCCAGCTGCATGACACCTGTGACCCTTGACAAATAATTTAAACTCTCTGAGCTCGGTTTTCTCACCGGTGTGAGATGAGGAAGAGGAAAGTTCATTTTCCACTGATATCATTTAATTTTGAGGTATCATTCCTAGACTCTTTGTTTATAAAAACTTCTTGTAAATTCTTCAGAGACTTGATTGAAACTTGATCTCAAATTAATTGAAACATGATCATTATGGAAGAGGCTGCAAAATTTGCCATTTTGAAAATGCAGAGGTTGCCTGTGAATATTGCTTTAGAGCAGATTTGCCCTGTATTCTGGGCAAACTGCCAAAATGACCCATTTGTTGATGCCATGGAAGGAAAAATCATCATCTGAAACTTGATGTGTGTGAAAGGCGAGGTTCTTTATGTGATCATGTAAAGATTATAGCTATCTGTTCCTAAACTTATCAGGCAGTCATCAAAATTCACAACATACTTTGTAAAATTCATATTATAGGGTCACACCCCCAGACCAACCACAATCTATGGGTGGGATATGGTAGCCTGCATTTTTCCAAATCATCCCAGGGAATTCTGATGATCAGTCAAATTGAGAACCATCTATGTTTATAATGATGGTTACTTCTTGGCAGACTACATTTACATTGAGAAATACTCCTTTTCACTTATATTATGGCTACCAATACTTGCTAGTTGGTACTCATGTATTCTTATTTGAGCAATCGCTTCTAAGCTCAGAAACCAGGAAGACTTGAAGAAGAACATGCAAAAATTCAAATTGATCTAATAATGGAAAAATATCTTTTAAAATGAATTTGGTGGGGTGTTCTAGTTTGCTAGCTGTCGTAATGCAATTTACCAGAAACGAATAGCTTTTAAAAAGGGGAATTTAATCAGATGCTAGTGTACAGTTCTAAGGCCAAAAAAAATCCCAATTAAACAAGTCTATAGAAATGTCCAATCACAGGCATCCAGGGAAAGATACCTTGATTCAAGAAGGCTAATGAAGTTCAGGGTTTCTCTCTCAAGTGAGAAGGCACATGGCGAACATGGCATCATCTGCTAGCTTCCTCTCCTAGCTTCTGGTTTCATGAAGCTCCCCAGGAGGTGTTTTCCTTCTTCATCTTCAAAGTGCTGGCTAGTGGACTCACTGCTTCATGGTGCTGCAGCATCCTCTGCTCTCTCTGAATCTCCTTCATTCTCCAAAATGTTCCCTCTTTTATAGGACTTCAGAAACCAATCAAGACCAACCCAAATGGGTGGAGACACATTTCCCCCAATCCAGCTTAACAACCACTCTTGATTGGGTTACATCTCCAGGGAGATGATCTAGTTACAGATTCAAACATACAGTATTGAATAGGGATTATTCTGCCTTTAGAAATGGGATTTAGATTAAAACATGGCTTTTCTAGGATACATACGTCCTTTCAAACCAGCACGGGGGCGGCCACAGTGGCTCAGCAGGCAAAGTTCTCGCCTGCCATGCAGAGACCCAGGTTCGATTCCCAGTGCCTGCCAATGCAAAGAAAAAAAAGAATCTGACCAGGTTAGGGAACTACATTTATTGTCTATTTTACATATTATATACAAATATTTATATATATATTTTATACGTATTCATGTATAATATTTAGGTTACATGTTTAGCATGCATTTAGAATATATAGGCACATATATCTGCATATAACATGTATATATATACACATATACACACACATGCAAAATAATGCTAAATAGTTTGAACTTTGGAAAATACACCAACATTAGTTTACTCTCTTCTGATGGTATTGCCTGGTGGACGTAGGTTGTCAGGATATGGAACAGTTGGTTTTTGATCCTGGAGTGAAAAAAGAGGACTGTGAAGGAAATCATGAATGGATGAAACAGGATTATATGCTAGCCCCATGTTGTGAGACAGAATTAGGGAATTTCTGAATTGTACATATATTTGTGAGGGATGGAGGTGACGCTACCTCTCCATGGAGGCAGGGCTCCAATAAAATTCTATTATGTTTTCTTCAGGTTGTTAGTAAAATGCCATTAAATGTTTTAGCCAAATATAAGCTCTACTATGGTTCATACTGATCCTTGGGTCAGAGAGGTAAAAGACGTGAACCATTTCTTGCCTCTCTTTCTCCGCTCCACCTGCCTATACCCCTACCCCAAATAGGGGTAGGAGATATGAAAAAAAGCAGATATGAAAGAAGGATTAGAGGCCCCAGAATTACAGATTATCTTCACAAGAAAAGGAGCAGCTCTGCACACATATGCCACAGATATGGGTAACAGTCACCCACAGGACTTTGTAAACCACAGCTGTATTTTTTTTGTATGCTGTATGGTGGGGGTCACATTTAATTCTTTTTCCATGTGACTATCCCTTATTGCAGCAACATTTGTTGATTTTGGGGGGGTGGGGGTAAGAGGGGACGTGCATGGGCCGGGAATTGAACCTGGGTCTCCTGCATGTCAGGTGAGAATTCTACCACTGAATTATCCTTGCACCCCAACAGCTGCACTTTTGACATGCACTGATGAGAGAGGAGATTTGAGAACACCAGTACTAAAGAAAAAGAACCAAAATGAAAACTCGCAATACCATGTGTATTCTCTTGTAAAGTCCCTATGAATGCCACAGGACAAGGAATAATCAAATTATGCTAGCCAACTTTTAAAAAACTTTGCTACAATTCTAGGCAAATTGCTTCCTGTCCTATCTGTATTTCTTCAAATGCAAAATGAGAGCTCCCAGTCATTGTAGTATGACTCAGCATTCCACTTTGAAGTTTCTTAGCTTTCTTTTGACAGTAAAACAGAGATGGTGTAACAAAGCCATAAATTGGTTATTATCTCCAAATTTTAAACTCTTTGAGTACTCTGTACAAAATTAATCTATGTCAGATTAAAAAGAAAGTTTTTTTCCATTGTCTGCACTGTGACTCATGTATTACAACAGCCTTTGCTAGCATGAAATATAAGTATCTTAAACTTTTAAGACTTATCTTTTCCCGGCTCACATACAATGTATATATTGTAAGTTGATTTTAGACCAAGATTGATTGTCTCCTTTTGTTCCTGCATGTATTCATGCATCAACTATATTTGAGAACTTATGTGTCATTCCATTTGCTAGACATTGGCAAAGTAGTTGGACACATTTCACTTGCAGAGAAACTACAGGATATTGTGAGATAATTAAGAATAACTTATCCTATGCCTTGCTAGACCACCTAAATAAATAGATTTATTCTATTAAATTTATCTCTCTTGCATGTACAAACGTGTATGTAAAGGAAAATAAGTCAATTTAATAGATGTTTTGGATAAACAAGGTAATTATAAAAATCACACTAATCATCCATCTTTCCATTCTCTAACTACCATCAAAATGCCAATTATTCTGTAGCTGTATCCAACTGCCTACCCTCCAGTTGTATCTCCTTCAGCATTAATGGGACTGATGCTGGTTTAATCTCTTTGACCATGACTGGCAGTTATTCCATTTTCACTTGTTTTATTTGTTCCAACTAGAAAACTTATTACAATGTCCTGAATTCAAAAAAGCTAATTGCATAATAATAGATTTTTGGAAATGCAAAATAAAGCCGAAAATGAGATATCACTATAGACCCAACAGAATGGCTAAAACAAAAACTTGACAATTCCAAACATTGGCTAGGATGAGCAACAATTATAATCATCATTATTTGATGATTGATTGGATTATGGAATGATACATTTATTCATGTCCCAGTAATTCATTTCTAGGGATTTACTTGAGAGACATAAAATTGTTTGCCTGAACAAAGATGTGTACACAATGTTCATAGCACTACTGACTTTATTCAAAACTGCCAAAATTGGACACAATGCAAATTTATATCAGAAGATGAATGGATAAATAATTATGGTGTTGCCACATGATAGAATATTATTCAGCAACCAAAATGAACTAACTAATTGTGCCCACAATAGCTTGTATCTTAAGAAATTATTCTGAGTGAAAGACGGCAGATGTGAAATGGAACCTACTATAATTTCCACCTCCATTAAATTCTAGGGGAGGTAAAACTAATTTATAATGGCAGAAATCAAATTATTGGTTGCATGTGCCTAGGAAGTTGAGGGAAATTGACTTCAAGCTACAAGAGGAAACTTTACTGAGATGATAGAAATGTTCTATATATTTTGGAGGACAGTGGTTATATGGCTATATACATGGGACAAAAATCATTAAAACATAAACTGAAAATGGGTGCATTTTATCTAAAAATGTATATATTATCTGGGTTGCAAAAAAATAGCTGGCAGTTTTGCCTCAAATTCTGTACCATTTGTCAGTCATCATCTCGAACAAAGAAATAAAGTAATCAAAAGTCAAGCATGTGAACTCAACTTGAGGTTTCATTTGCAATTAAAAAGTCCTTAGTTACCACTGATCTGTGAAATTTGGAAACATGTTATGAAAATTACATGAGATTTTATCTATATTTTATGTTGCAGCTTGACATAACTAATTAAGACATCACTTTAACTCCATGTTTGTTTGCTCTCCTTCAATGTGGTACAATGGGTGACTATAGCTAGTAATAGCAATCAAACACTTCATACCTTGAAATTTTACCCTGAAGAAAAAAGAAATTGAAATCTCATTCAGAATTTCATTGACAGGTGAATCTGAACATCTGTGTTGTGTTTATATATTGTGTAGCTTAGAACTCCATGCTCAATAGGGCAGAAATCTATTAAATAAATATTAGGGGAATAAACCCTCAAATAGCTACACCCATATCCAAATGTATTAATTTAGTATTACTAAATTAAATTTTAAATATTTAACCAATTAATCGCATCTCCATCTATCTCCTTTTGTCTTCTCTTCCAGCCCTGAAATACAGCCAGAGAAGCACACTTTTGGTCCAATCTAACTTTCCTCACTCTTCGGAATCTTGGCTTTCTCTCAAATTACTTCACAACTCCGAAGTTATGAAGAAATCTGGAAGAATAATCTTACCTGATAGAATTTGAAACTACTGATGAGGCACCACAGATATCCAGTTTGCATTTAAAAAATTTTCCTGGCTTTTATTACCAGAAACATTTGCAAAAAAATAGAAAAATTGGATTGGAAAAAATCATTTGTTCTTCCTGGTGCTTCAATAAATGCTTTTATGCACAGTGGCATCATAATTGGTAGTTTGGGGATTGTATAATTTTAACACAAATCTCATCCATGTTACTTTGAAGAATATTTGCTCTTTCCCAGTTTTTTGTTATTATAAGTGGTTTTATAAATTTGCTGTTGAAGACATTACTGGAAAATGGTGTGGGAATTTATCAAATATGTATTTTGAGGAGTGAAAATTCTGACCCACTGGGTATGTGTATGTTCAGCTTTACTAGGATATACTCAACTGTTTCCTAAAGTGGAATAATTAATCAAATCAATCCCAGTGGATGAGCCTACCTGCTTCATGTCATTATCAATATATGGTATATAAGACTTCTGCATTTTAACTGAAAATGTTGAATGCTAAATGGTATCTCATTGAGCTTTTAATTTGTATATTCAATATTATTGGGCTGTTTATTACTACTGGAATTATTTCAGTTTGCTTTCCTTTTCACAGCTGAATATTTTTGTGTTGTGTAAGTGTGTATATATTTATTTATTTATATGCCACATTTGTTTATCCATTTATCAGTTGATAGACACTTGAGTTGCTTGGGCAATTTTGGATAATGCCACTATGAACATCAGTGTGCAAATATCTGTTGAGTCCCTGCTTTCAATTCTTTTGAAATACTTTGTAGTGGAATTGTCAGGTCATATGGTGATTCTATGCTTCATTTTCGGAGGAACTAACAAACTGCCTTCCACAGTGGCTGCACCATTTTACATTCCCACCAGCAATGAATGAATATTCCTATTTCTTCACAGTCTCTCCAGCACCAGTAATATTCTTTTCTTTTTTTTATTAGTAGCCATTCTAGTGGGTGTGAAATGACATTTCATTGTAGCTTTGATTACAATTTCCCTAATAGGTTATTGTGTTGAACATCTTTTCATGTGCTTTTTGGACATTCATATACCTTCTTTGTAGAAATACCTATTCAAGTCTTTTGACCCTTTTTAAATTGGATTGTCTATTCGTTATTGAGTTGGGTGGTTTCTTTATGTATTTTGGATATTAAATCCTGATCAGATAGGTGTTATTCAAATATTTTTCCCATTGTGTAGGTTGTCATTTTATTTTCTCAATGAAGTTCTTTGATGTCCCAAAGTTTCAAATTTTGATAAGATTCCATTTATCTATTTTTTTTTCTCTTGTTGCTTGTGCTTTGGGCAAAAGAAATCGTTGTTTTGACACAAGATCCTGAAGATGCTTTCCCTGTTTTCTTCTAGGAGTGTGAAAGTTCTGGCTCATATATATAGGTCACAGAACCATTTGGTGTTGATTTTTTAATATGGTGTGGGGTAGGGGTCCACCTTCATTATATTGAATATGGATATAAAGTTTTCCCAGCACCATTTGTTGAAGAGACTATTTTCACCCAGTTAAACAGTCTTTACCCACTTGTCAAAAATAAGTTGGCCATGAATGTGAGGGTTGGCTTCTAAACTCTCAATTTAATCCCATTTTTTTATATGTCCGTCCTTTTGCCAGTACTATTTCTTGATGACTGTAGCTTTGTAATACATGTTAAAATTGGGAAATGTGATCCCTCCAAATGTTTTCTTCTTTTTCAAAATAGCTTTGCTTACTTTTCTGTATGAATTTAATGACTGGCTTTTCCATTTTTGCAAAGAAGGTTGTTGGAATATTGATTGGAATTGAATTGAATCTTTAAATCACTTGAGGTAGAATGAGCATCTGAACAACATTTATTTTTCCAATCCATGTACACGAATCTCCTTCCATTTAGTTAGGTCTTCTTTGATTTATTTTAGCAATATTTTGTAGTTTTCTGTGTAGAAGTCCTTTATATCCTTGGCTAGATTTATTCCTAAATATTTCATTCTTTTAGTTGCTACTGTAAATGGAATTTTTTCTTGATTTCTTCTTCTGATTGTGCATTACTAGTTTGTAGAAATACTACTGATTTTCAGTGTTTATCTAGTTCCCTGCTACTTTGCTGAATTCATTTATTAGCTCTAGGATCTTTGTTGTAGATTTTTCAGGATTTTCTGCAAGTCATGAAAGTGTTACTTCATTCTTTCCAATTTAGATACCTTTTATTTCTTTTTCTTGACTAATTGTTCTGGTTAGAACTTCCAATATGATGTTAAATAACAGTGATGACAGTGGGCATTTGTTTCTTTTTTATGATCTTAAAGGGAAAGCTTTCAGTATTTCAGTATGATGCTAATTGTAGGTTTTTATATATCTTTATCATTTTAGGAAGTTTCCTTCTATTAATAGTTTTAAAAGTGCTTTTATGAAGAAAAGATGCTAGATTTTGTCAAATACCTTTTTTTGTGTCAATTGAGATGACCATGTGTTTTTATCCCTTCATTTTGCTAATGTGGTATATTACATTAATTGATTTTCTTATGTTCAACCATTGTTGCATACCTGAAATAAAGCCCACTTGATCATGGTGTATAATTATTTTAATGTACTGTTAGATTCAGTTTGCTAATATTTTCTTTAGGACTTTTTCATTGATATTCATAAGAGATATTGGTCTGTAATTTTCTTTTGCGCATGTGGTATTTTTATCTGGCTTTGATTTGAGGGTGATGTTAGTCTCCTAGAATGAATTAAGGAGTGTCCTTCCCCTCAATTTTAATTCTTCTTTGAATATTTGGTAAAACCTCCCCTCTGAAGTCATATTGTCCTAGACTTTCCATTTTTGGAAGGTTTTTAATTACTGATTCAGACTCTGCTAGCTATTGATTTGTTGAAATCTTCAATTTTTTTCTTAAGCCAGTGTAGGCATTTTGTGTATTTCTACGAATTTATCCATTTCATCTAGGTTATCTAATTTATTGGCATTTGATTGTTCACAGTAACCTCTTTTTTATTTCAGTGAGTTTCATTTTTGTTCTTAGTTATTTGTGACCTCTTTCTTTTCTTCATCAGTATACCTAACGTTTTGTTAATTTCATAATGTCAACTTTTGATTTTGTTGATTTTCTCTTTTTTTAATTCCGTTTTTCATGTATAGCCACTTTAGTCTTTGTTATTTCCTTCCTTCTGCTCACTTTAGGTTTAGTTTGCTCTTCTTTTTTTAGTTCTTCCAGTTTTGAGGTTAGGACTCTGATTTGAAATTTTCTTCTTCATAATGTAGGCATTTAGGGCTCTCAGTTTCCCTCTCAGCATTGCCTTTGCTGCATCCCATAATTTGGATATGTTGTATTTTCATTTACCTCGAGATAATTCCTAATGTCACTTATGGGTTCCTCTTTAAGCCATTTGTTGTTTAAGAGTATGTTGTCTAATTTCCACATGCTTTTTAATTTTCCATTTCCCCCTCTGTTATTCATTTCTAGCTTTATTCAGTTGTAGTTGGAGACTATATTGCATGATTTCAACATTTTTTAATTTACTGAGACTTGTTTTGTTAACTCAGATATAGTACAACCTGCAATATGACCCATGTGTACTCAAGTAGAATGTGTATTCTGCTTTTATTGGATGAAGGGCTCTGTGGATAGATCTCTGTTATGTCTAGTTGATTCAGAATATCATTCAAATCTTCTATATCCTTACTGGTCTCCTTACTTGATATTCTCTTCACTACAGAAAGTGGTACATTCAAATCTTCTACTATTAATATGTGACCATCTCTTTCTCCCTTCAAGTTTATTAATATTTCCTTCATACATTTAGGAGTCCCTCAGTGTGATGATTAGGTTCATGTGTCAACTTGACCAGGTGATGGTGTCCAGTTTTTTGGTCAAGCAAGAACTGATCTACCTGTTGCTGTGAGAACATCTCATGGACTTAAATCATGAGCACATTGGTTCTATCCATGGTTGATGACATCTGCATTCAGCTAAGGGGAATGTATTCAGCAATGAGTAACACTTAATCTAATCATCCAAAGCTTTTAAGGAGAATTCAGAAGAATGACTTTCTGTTTCCATTTCAGCCAGCCAGCCTCTCCTGGGGAGTTTGTTGAGGACCTTCATTGGTGCTACCAGCTCATGGCCTGCCCTACAGGTTTTTGTCCCCACAATTTTGTGAGGCACTTTTATAAATCTCATATTTACAGATATCTATTAGTTGTGTTTCTCTAGACAACCCTGACTAATACACTGTTAGGTGCTTATACATTTAACATTGTACATATCCTTATTGAATTGACCCCTTTATGTTACATAATGACCATTTTGACTTAAAGTCCACTTTATCTGATATTAGTACAGCTACCCCAACTGTCCTTTGATTACTACTTGCATGGAATTTTCTTTTCCATCATTTCACTTTCAATCTAGTTTTATGTTTGAATTTAATGTCTCTTGTAGACAGCATATAGTTGGGTCATTCTTTTTTTACTTTCTGCCAATCCCTACCTTTTGACAGGAAAGTTTAATCCATTAACATTTTAAGTAAGTACTGATAATGCACAAGTTTCTTCTAGCATTTGTTATTTATTTTCTGTCAATATTATAGCAGTTTATCCCTCAATTCTTCCATAAATTCCTACTTTCATGCTTATTTGATTTTTAGTATTACACTATTTTGAGTCTTGCCTTGTTTCTATTTGATTATATTTTTCATATTTTCTTTGTTACCATGGGGTTAAAATTTAACATCTTAAATATATAACTATCATCATATTTGATTTGTTACTAACTTATCTTTAATGGCATATACATACACTGTTCTTATATCCCTCTGACCCCACCCTGTTTTAGGTACTCATCACAAATTGTATCTTTGTACATTTTATGTCCAAAACCACCAACCTATCATTACTTTTGTTTGTTTGCACTTTAGCATCTGTAGGAAGTAAGAAGTGGAGTTATATACAAAAAATACAATAGTACCAGCACTTATAATTACTCAAATGGTTACCTTTACCAGAGGTCTTTATTTACTTATGTCACTTTGAACTCTGTCTAGTTCACTTTCCTTTCAGTCTGAAGAACTACCATTAGCATTACTCATAGGATTGTTTTGTAGTAATAAATTCCCAAAGATTTTGTTTATCTGAGAATGGCTTGATCGCTCCCTCATTTTTGAAAGAAAGGTTTGCCAGATATAAATTTTTGGTCAGCAATTTGTTTCCTTTTAACTCTTAGTGTTTCAACCCACTGCTTTCTTGCTGAACTCTCTCCTTGTCCTTTATATTTGATTAGTATGTAATGGGGTATATTTTTCTTCACGTTTATACTGCTTGGTATTCTCTAGGCTTTTTGGATATGCCTATATACTTTCTTTTGCTAAGTTTGCAAAGTTTCCTGTCATTTCTTAGAATATTCCCTCTGCCCCTTTATGTGTATATTCATACACTTGATGATGTCCTATTGGCCTCTTAGATTATTTTCACTTTTGATAGTTCTTTTTTCTTTCTGCTCCTCAGCCTGACTCACTTCAGTTGTCTTCTCTTAAAGATCACTGACTCTTCTGCGTGCTCTAATCTCCTATTGAAACTGTCTGGGAATTTTGCATTTCCCTTATTGTGGTCTTCAATTCCAGTAGTTCCATTTTGTTCCCTTTAAACATTTCTATCTCTTTATTGAGATTCTCATAGTGTTAACCCATTGTCATACTGATTTCCTTTGGCTACTTCTCTGTTTTTTTCCTTCACCCAGCTGAGCATTTTGAGGATAATTTTTTTAAAGTCTTTTCCTGATATGTCCACATTCTAGTCTTCTTCATTATTTTCTGGATTTTTATCCTCTTCTTTGGATAGTCCATCATTTTCTGTTTCTTTTTTGTAATCTTTAGTTGCACACTATACATTTTAATATTTTACAGTGTTAACTCTTGGATTTAATCCTTGCTATGTCTGATTCTTGAGTCTTTATCCAGCTAGCAATATGCCATATATTCTAATGCAATTTTATTGAGATATATTCACACAGCATAGAAATCATCTGAAGTATACAATCACTTTTTCACAGTATCATCACATAATTGTGCATACAGGCCCATGATGATCAAATTTAGGACATTTTCACTAGTCCAGAAAAGAAACACAAAAGAAAAAGAAAACCCTAATCTCCCCATACTCCCTATCCCACCATATTGACCCATACATACCATTAGGGTAGTACATTTGTTATTGTTGAAGAAAAAGTGTTAAAATATTACTGTTAACTATAGCCATCTTTGCAATAAGTACATTTTTTCTATATACCATTCTGTTATTAATTCTTTATAATAGAATTGTACATCTTCTCTAGTTCATGAAATAACTTTTTTTATATTTGTATAGTTAATCTGGACATTATCCTCCACTGTGTTATATATCCCTGTGATTTAATAAGATTCACTGTGTTATATATCCCTGTGATTTAATCTCCAATTTCCTTCTGGTGACATATGACTCTGTACTTCCCCTTTCTATCACATTCATACAACATTCAGCACTGTTAATTATTCTCACACTCATGTGCCACAATCACCTCTGTCCATTTCCAAATATTTAAGTTCATCCTAGTTAAATATTGGGTACTTATTAAGCAATTTCTCCACATTCTTTAGCCTCATTCTATATCCTGGTAACCTATATTCTATATTTTATGTCTATGAGTTTTTATATTATAATTTGTTCATATCAATGAGATCATAACACATTAGTCATTTTAAAATAGTTGTTTGGCTTATTTCACTTAACATTATGTCTCCAAGGGTAATCCATGTTGTTGCATACTTCAGGACTTCATTCCTTATTGCTGAATAATGCTCTGTTGAATGCATAGACCACATTTTGTTTATCAGTTCATCTGTTGATGGACACTTGGATTGTTTCCTCTCTTGGCAATTGTGAATAATGCTACTATGAACTATCAGTGTGCAAATGTCTGTTCGTGCCCCTGCTTTCAGATCTTCCAGGTATATGCTGAGTAGCAATATTGCTAGGTCTTAAGTCAACTATATATTTAGCTTCCTGAGGAGCCACCAAACCATCCTCCACAATGGCTGTACTATTGTACATTGCCACCAGCAGTGAATAACTCTTCTAATTTCTCCACTTGCTTTCCAACACTTGTAGTTGCCTATTTGTTTTATAGTGCCCATTCTAGTAGGTGTGAGATGGTATCTCATTGAGGTTTTGATTTGCATTTCCCTAATAGCTAGTGAAGCTGTTCATCTTTTCATGTGTCTCTTAGCCATGTATATTTCCTCCCTGAAGAAATATCTATTATTATCCTTTGCTTATTTTTTAATTGGGTCATTTGTCTTTATTTTTGAGTTGTAAGATTTCTTATATATTGTGTTGATATGAAACTATTATGTGCCCCAGAAAAGTCATGTTTTAATCCTGATCCAATCTTGTGGTCCCAGACCTATTGTTTAGGTTTTAAACTTTAATTGATTTGTTTCCATGGAGATGTGACACAGCAAGTTTAGGATGTGGCCTTTTGATTAAATGGAGATATGACTCCAACCCATTCAAGGTAGGTTCTGAGAAATTTACTAGAGTCCTTTAAAAGGGGAAACATTTTGGAGACACCTTAGATACAGTTGCTTTTTTTTTTTTTGCATTAAGTTTTGAATAGGGTGTGAGATAGGAGTCCTCTTTCATCCTTTTGGTTATGGATATTCTGTTCTCCAAACATCATTTATTGAAGAGATTGTCCCAGTTTAGTGGGCTTGGGAACTTTATTAAAAATTAATTGACCATAGACCTAAGGGTCTATTTGTGAGCTCTGAATTCAAGTCCACTGATCAATATGTCTATCTTTATGCCCGTACCATGCTGTTTTGACCATTATGGCTTTATAACATGCTTTAAAGTCAGGAAGCATGATATCTCCCACTTCATACTTCTTTTTCAAGATGTTTTTGGCTATTCAAGGCCCCTTACCCTTCCAGTAAAGTTAATAATGAGCATCTTCATTTCTGCAAAGTAGTCTATTAGGACTTTGATTGGTATTGCACTGAATCTGTAGCTCAATTTAGTAGAATTGACATCTTAACAGCATTTATACTTCCATCTATGAACATAGAATGTCTTTCCAATTATTTGGGTCTTCTTTGATTTCCTTTTGCAATGTTTGCTAGTTTTCTGTGTATAAGTCCTTAATAGCATCTGTAAAATACCATGGGGTATGATGTTAGCTCTGGTTTTTCATATATGCCATTATCAAGTTAAAGAAATTTATTTTGATTTCCACATTTTGAAATGTTTTTATCATGAAAGGATGCTGAATTTTGTCAAATGCCTTTCTGTATCAATTAAGATTATCATATGTTTTTTCCCTTTTAATTTGTTAATGCTGTGTATTACATTAATTAATTTTATTATGCTGAACCACCTGTCATGGTCAGGTTCATGTGTCTGTCAACTTGGCCAAGTTGTGGTACCTGTTTGTTTGGTTGGGCAAGTGCTGCCCTGTCTGTTGTAATGAGGACATTTCATAGAATTAGATCATGATCACGTCGGCTGCATCCACAGCTGATTCCATTTGTAATCAGCCAAAGGGAAGTGTCTTCTGCAATGAGTGGTGCTTAATATAATCACAGGAAGCCTTTTAAGGAGGATTCAGAAGAAACAGGCTCTATTTCTGCTTCGGCTGGTGAGCCTCTCCCATGGAGTTCATCCAGACCCTCCATTGGAGTAGTTGGTTTCACAGCCTGCCCTGCAGATTTTGGATCTGCATTTCCACTGTCATGTGAGACACTTTTATAAATTTTATATTTGCGAGTGTTCCCTGTTGATTCTGTTTCTCTAGAGACCCCTGACTAAATACACCACCCTTGTATAACTGGTAAAAAACTCATTTGGTAATGGTGTATAATTCTTTTAGTATGCCATTGGGTTCTATTTGCAAGTATTTTGTTGAGTTTTTTTTCTATCTATATTCATTAGATAGATTTGTCTAAAGTTTTCTTTTCTTGTAGTATCTTTAACCAGCTTTGGTATTAGGGTAATCCTGGCTCCATAAACTGAGTTAGATAGTGTCCCCTCCTCAATTTTGCTTCTCTCTTTTTGTCTTTGTCAGTCTAGCTAAGAGTTTGTCAATTGTCTTGATCTTCTTAAAGAATGAACTTTTGGTTTGATTGATTCTTGCTATTGTTTTGTATTCTCCATTCCATTAATTTCTGCTCTAATCTTTGTTATATCTTTCCTTCTACTTAATTCAGGATTCGTTTGATGCTCTTTCTCCAGTTTTTCCAGTTGTTCAGTTAGGTCACTGATTTCAGTTTTTTCCTTCTTTTTAATTTAGGCATTTAGGGCTATATATTTCCCCCTCAATACTCCCTATGGGATGCCAACACTGCATCCCATAAGTTTTGATACATTATGTTCAAATTTTCATCCATCTTGAGATATTCACTGATTTCTCTTGCAATTCCTTCTTGACCCATTGATTGCTTAAGAGTGTGCTGTTTAACCTCCATTTATTTGTGTATTTCCTGATTCTCTGTTCATTATTGATTTCTAGCTTCATTCCCTTATGATCAGAGAAAGTACTTTGTATAATTTCAGTCTTTTTAAATTTATTAAGACCTGCATTGTTTCCCAGCATATGGTATATCCTTGAGAATGTTCCATAAGCACTTGAGATGAATATGTGTCCTGCTGTTTGGGATGCAGTTTTCTATCTATGTCTGTTCAGTCCCGCTCATTTATCATAGTATTTATGTTCTCTGTTTCTTCACTGATCCTCTGTTTAGTTGTTCTATCTATTGGAAACAGTGATGTACTGAAGTCTCCCACTATTGTGGTAGCGTTATATATCACTCCCTTCTGCTTTGCCAGCATCTGCCTCATGTACTTTGGGACATCTTGTTTGGAGCATGGATACTTATATCTGTTATTTCTTCTTGGGGAATTGCCCCTTTTATTACTATATAGTGTTCTTCTTTCTCTCTTTATAACATTTTTGCATTTAAAGTCTATTTTGTCTGATATTGGTATAGCTACCTCAGCTTTCTTTTGACTACTACTTGAACGGAAAAAAACTTTCCATTCTTTTACTTTCAATATATTTGCATATTTGTGTCTGAGTCCCTTGTAAACAGTATATAGAGGGGTCATACTTTTTAATCCTTAGGCCAATCTCTGTCTTTTGCTTGAGGAGTTTTAATCCAAAGTTATTACTGTAAATGTAGTTCTTGATTTAACCATTTTATCCTTGGTTTTTATTTTTTAGATCTATTTTTCTGATCTATTTTTCTCTCCTTTTTATCTCTTAATTTACCCTTATTAATATTCTTCAATTCTCTAGCCTCCTCTGAATCTCTCTCTCCTGTCTTTTCTTTTCATCTAGCGGGATTTCCTTTAGTAGTTCTTGTAGGGTTGGTCTCTTATTAATGAAATCTCTCAGCTTCTGTTTTATCTGTGGATATTTTTAACCCTTTTTTTTTTTTTTTGAAGGACATTTCTGAAGGACTGCTTTGCTGATATAGAGAATTTGGGGCTGGCAATTTTTCTCTTCCAGTATCTTAAATATATCATACTACTGTCTTCTTACCTCCATGGTGTCTGATATGAAATCAGTACCTCATCTTATTTGGCTTCCTTCATATGTCGTAAATGGCTTTTTTCTCACTGCTTTCAGAATTTTTTCCTTCTCTTTGACAGTCTGATTTCTATGTGTCTGTTAGGATTTATTCTGTTCGGAGTACATTGCATTTCTTGGGTTAGCTTATTTATGTCTTTTAAATGCGTTGGGAAATTTTCAGTCATTATTTCTTTGAATATTCTTCTTGGCCCTCTTCCCTTCTCCTCCTGTCTGGGAGATTCATAATGCATATATTTGTGTGCTTTGTGTTGCCAATACTCTCCCTGAAACCCTGCTCAATTTTTTCCGTTTTTTCTTCATTTATTCCTCTGTCTATTCAAACTCAGTTGATCTATCTTCTTGCTCCTGATTTTTTCTTGTCTCTTCCAAATCTACTGTTGCATCTCCAGTATATTTTTAATTTCATCTACAGTGTTTTTTCCCCTATAATATCAGTTATTTTTCTGTGTATTCTTTCAAATTCATTTTGTGCTTTTCTAGTGCCTTTTTAATATCCTTTATTTCTTTATACACATTTTCTTCATTTCTTTGAATTGCTTCAGGAGATCTGTTTGCACATCCTTGATTAATTGTTCCTGATTCTCTCTCTCCGATGTTTTGATGTGTTCCTTCAACTAGGCCACTTATTCTTGCATTTTAGTATGGCTTGTGATTTTTTGCTAATATCTGGTTCAGTCCAGCTCTGAAATTTCCTACCTGATAGTTTTCTCTTTCTTTGATTCAGTATTTGTGAGATCCTTCTTCAGTTTATACCTTCCTCCAGAGTTCTGAACAGTGAGAATTGTCATTTTTCTCCACTCAGTCTCTGGGGAGAGGTTTTCAGGAGCTGTTCTGGTCACCATGTTGATGACATCTCCTCCAGATATATATAATTTTGAATGTTACTAGCTGACAGAACCAAGCAAACCTAAGCAAAAAATGCCTTTCACCAACTGTGCAAATTGGCTTTGCATTGGCTGGGCCCTCCTACAGAATTCAGCCCTCCTATCAGTACGATCAGCCCAAGATGAATGCAAAGTACAAGATCCTCCCTACTTTTTCTCTATCTTTGTTTTTCCTGGGCTTGTACTTCCTAGTGACCTTGGAGTTCCCCTGCTTACAGAAGTTTGAATTTCCCATCTACTTCCCAGCAAAAAGAGCTTCCTGTCCTGGGTATTCTACTGTAGGTCTTAAAGCAAGTAAGCCTTTGCCCCAGGCTGTCACCTCAATTATTTCTTACACTGGTTTCTTTGTCTAAAGCTCCTCTTGCCTGAAGGGCAAATTCTGGAGAGGGGAATGGGCCACAAGAAAGGATATTCCCAAATCAGTCTTCCCCAACCAGAACAAAGGCCACGGACTCACAAAGAGAACAGCAGCTGGTTCCAAACTTTCCTAGGGAGGAGTCATAAAGGATACCAGAAACTTCTTCCCTGGCTTCCCAAAGCTGTGCTTTCTTGACTCAGCCTCTAACCATAAAATGCAGCCCTTTAGCCCAAGATCTGGGACAGGGAAGTTGTAGGCTGATCACTGCTTTCGAATAGCTACTTTGGATAACTGGAGGATCAGTTCTGAGGGTTGTATTATTGCATCCCACTTACGCCAGAGGTGGCAGAGGTGACTTAAAGACGATACACTTTCTTGAGCTGCATCTTCCCTGCCCCAGATCTTGGGTAACTGTGATTTTATGTCTCTTTCCAGCACCAGCAAACTACACCAGGGTCCATACCTGAGTGCATCCTGCCAGAAGAGAGGGGGAGGGGTGACAATAACATCACAAGGAGAGAGGAATTTATTGGTATTTACTGTAATTTACTAGACTCTTCTACCTGCTCTCCTCTGGACAATGTATAATGTTCTGGAATTTGGAAATAGTTGATTCAGACAGTTCCTGTCTGTTTAATAGTTGTTCTGGTAGAGGGACAGGTTCCTGAACTTCATATTCTGTCATCTTCCCACAAAGATAATATTTTGACTAGTGATGTCAAGTTCCAAAACATCTCATGGACCAAATCACATAAAATTGTGTATATTTTTATACAAGCTTCCAAATATCACAATTTTGTGGTGCCTAGAATTTTCCTTCCCCAATTACTAATGGGCCCTTTTTTAAGTTGAGTTGACATGCCTGCTTTTCAGTTGCTTTATTTCTTTGTTAGAGATGATGACTGAAAAGTGGTACCAAATTTCAGACGAAAAATGCCAACTATTTCTTTCCAACTCAGATAATTACATGAATTATATTAATGTCACAGAAATGGTCCATGTTTTCGCTGTTATTAGGATGAATTCACTCATTTGAATGATTAGTTAAATTGCCATCTTTTTAATCTAAGACCTGTTCCCCATGTTAGGATTTGCAGAACTCTATCTTTTGCTCAGAAGCTCCCAATTTCCTAAGATTTTAACTCCAGCAAATAGACTCCTCAACAATCTCTAAACATTTAGAGGAAAAAAAGAAGCTGTAACATAGTCCATTTACATTAAATCATGTAAGCTAATTATTTAATTGATCCATAAATCAGTGAAAAAGTTTTTGCTACTTTGATGGCACCATGTTATGCTAGAAAACTCATCTATGCATTCACAGCCATATTCTTTCTAGGGAAGGGCAGCCTCAGTAATCTCACTAGAAATATTATTTGCAGAAATAATCTGATCTCATCCCAAGTATTTAAGTAACGGTACAAAAATTTACCTTCAACTTCTTGTGCTGTGGAAGTCTTGCTTTACCTGTTTTCTTCCATTGTAGGAAAGTAGTTATTACATACAGCTATCTTTACAATTTGTAGTGAACCACCAAAAATGATACTTTTATCAACACTAGTGACATTCTTATTGCCCAAGCCATTGAGTGCCATGTGAATTTACCCAATTTTCACATAAAATTGATATAGTTAACCATATCATTCTGCTTAGATTTCATGAAACCACTCCCTCCTTTTTCATTCTCACTGGATACTTTCCTGTTTCCTGTTAGCTCCTCTGTCTCTGTCTCTCTTATAATATGCAGTTTTTCCAGGGGATAATCCAAGGCTCTTCTTTTCTCTATGCATCTTCCCTCTTTAAGGGATGTTATAGCCACATAAATCAAAATGCCTTCAACTCGCTAAGGACACCCACATTTTCATCTCCAAATAAATCACTTCTCCGAGCTCTAGCTTCATATATCCAATGACTACCTTGGCCTCTATAACTGAATATTTGATAGAAATCTCACATTTATAATGTTCCACTAGAATTTAAAAAATGTTCTCCCCTAAACCTATACTTCAATCTCCATTACTTCTACAATTAGTTGGAACTGCCATCAAACAAGTATCTCAAGCCAGAAACATAAGAGGCATCCTTTCCTTTACTCTTCAAATAATATCTCTGTGAAACTCATTCTTTTTATCTCCTAAATGAATTCAATATTCTTTGTTTCCTCCAACTCCACTGTTAGCTGGTTCATGGAGAAGGCTCTCATTTCCTTCCCAGATTAGTTCAATGGCCTCCTCACGGACCTCCTTATTTTATTTTGACCCCCTCCAAACCATCCTCCACACAGCAGAGAAGGTGAATCCCTCAACTTTCAAACTTGCTTCTTTGAATGGGAAGCTTATTTCTATCCTTGAAGTAGGATATATCCCTTGCATTCCTTTGCTAAATTGAATAGTAAGCAAGCAGAGAAAAATCTTTAAGTCTGAACTGAGTTTAACCATTCTTAAAACTTGGATACTGTTTGAGATCTGACCTGCCCTATTGACTTATTTATTTAGTTTACAAGATTAGGATATAAAACATACTGTACAAGGGAGAATTGTCTCTTTTCATTATTTAATCCTCAGTACCTAGTAGTCCTCAGTACATAATAGATACTAGAATATCTATAAGGAAGGAAAGAAGGAAGGAAAGGAGGGAGGAAAAAAATACTAAGGAAGAAAGGAGGGAGGGAGAAAAAATACTAAGGAAGGAAGGAGGGAGGGAAAGGGGGATGAGGAAGGAATGAGGTTAATTGGTTTTCAAATAAAGGTACATGCTTTGTCACAGAACAACCAATAGAACAATCATCTGGAAAAATCCTTTAGAAGAATCATTTATCCTAAATACATGATTAAGGATGTGTGAGAAGCATTATTAATGATAACCTCACATCAGTGTTTATATGTTAGAGAGAAACAAACAAACAAAAAACAGACCTAAATCACCGCTAAAAGGTTATTGATTAAATATATAAATCATGTTAGTTTCATGGGCATGCATTAAAACTTATTGCTAAAAATATTAATGAAGAGGAAACTGCTTCTATTATATATATATTTTTGTATGTTGTATGGCAGGGTCACATTTCATTCTTTTTCCAGTAGAGTATCCCATCCTTGCAGCACAATTTGTTGAATTTTTTTGTTTGTTTGCTTTTTCGGCTTCTTTGTTTATTTGCTTGGGAAGTGCATGGGGCCAGAATCGAATCTGGGTCTCCTGCATGGCAGGAGAGAATTCTACCACTGAACTACCCTCGCACCCCTGCTTCTATTATATTTTAAGCAACAAAGTCAGATTCAGACAAATATAAATGTTATATAAAACATTAAGTTTATTTGCAATATTCAGAAAATGGTAGAGAAAATTTATCTTTACATATTTAAATATGGAGGAAAATTTACAGAAATACTAATTATGATTAAGTTTTTCCTTCTTTATTCTTTCTATTTGCTAAAATATCTATTACTACATTCTGTTATAAATATTATGCTGCTATTTAATATTTTTATAAAATTCATGAACATTACAGAAAAAAGAAAACTATTGCTTTATGTTTAGGACATCTGTAAGATAATCTTGATATTTATTATAGTCAACATATTAGTGTGTGCTGCTTAATTAGCTGCTACATTTTATATTTCAATGAAAAAACAATTGGATCACATCTTTAAAATTACTATACATTCATTCTATCGGATTTATCTGTAATCAGTGAAGGGTAGGATAGAGATACATTTAGGAAAGGTGGATGATACAGCCAGAGTTAGAACCCTCAATGAAATGTATATCTAACTTATTTTATTGACTATAATTATGCAATAAATCTACAGTCATATAGGATTTTGTTCTTGTTCATTTACCTAAATATGGCAGACTGATGATACATAATGGATAAGTATATTAAAAGTTGCCTGTATGAACAGGACTGGATGCAGAGACTCAGAGATGGTCAGCACAATACTACCTAACTGTAATGTAATTATGTTAAAATACTGAGTGACGCTGCGTGTGAGAATGATAGAGGGAGGAGGGCTGGGGACATAAATGAAATCAGAATGATTTGATCAGTGGCTGGAAAAATATTTGCAAGCCCCCTTCAGGGAATGGTGAGAACGGG
>PVIY010005920.1:0-90956 GCA_004026745.1 Myrmecophaga tridactyla
TTAGAGACCTAAGAAGACAGACATTAAATGACAACGTCTTTGTGGGTTAGAATTACACTTGATCTTAGCCAACAGGCTGAGAAATGATTTGTGGGTTAGAATTAGATGTAAATTATTTAGACATGAAATTTTTAGATTTTTTTTTTATTTCTCCCTCCAAACTGACAAAATATTTCACGAGTTAAGGGAAACATTGAAAGTGTAATGAAAACACAATGTCCAAAACTGCATAAATGCATCTAATTTTATTTGCATTTCTAGATTTTGCAAAGCTACATTTTTGGATTTCTTTATTGTTTTGACAGAGCCATGCTGAAAAGTATCCTAATATTCTTTTTACAGTACTCTAAATGGAGCTGGAACTTCAAAGACAAGTCTAGAAATGTCTTGACTGATAAATGTTTTCCAGAAAATGTGCTTTACTCTCTTGACTTCAGGCTTTGTTAATGATTATTTGATTTGTTACTTTTGACTCTCAAAGGAGATCACGGAAGTTGAAGCTATATCACTATATGTCTATTTATAAATTTAAAATATATGTGAATATAAATATCTTCATCTTTACAAATATGTAAATAGCTATGCAATTAACTATTGTCTTGTTCTGTGACAAATAAAATTTTTTGCTTGGTGAGTTTGTGTGTAGTTATGTAGAATGGTATCACCATTTTGTAATAAAGTGTATCTGCCTTGAATCTAGATGTTGAGTTTTTTTAAACTTAGGATAGAAAGAGTACAAAGATGAATATGCAGCTTTGATGGTGCAATCAGAGGTGTATTGTCTGAGAACTCTAATCACATTATGTGAATATGAGTCTTTGAAGCACAGCTTAGCCTTTGGTTGAAAATGTAAATCTGCTTTTGCTGTTTTGTTATATATGCCATAAAATGTATTTATTTAAGCAATGTCACCCTTAATCTGATTTGCCTGCTATACACCATGTATCCCAATGGCTAACACAGTGCTGGATGGGATGAAATAATCTTTTTATTTATTTATTTTTTTGATAAATGGATTACATATGTAATAGTAAAGTTAGAAGCCATGTTAGAAATTAGTTACATGGGAGAGAAAGTATCAGAACTGAAGTCATCAAGAAATTTTAACAAATGTTGGAGAGTTTGATATACGGAAAGTTTCATAGTAGAGAATCAATTAGAGGTTTCATTGAACATCTCCTACCAATTGTACCAGATGTATAAATTCTTTATGCTCAGGCAGAGATTTCTCTATTCAACTGGGGAAATAATCCTTGAACTCAGAATTGCTAAATGCTTACCTTCTTGTTTGCCATGAACCTTATTGTCTGTATTCCTTGTTCAAGCAATTAATCATGCATTATCTTGCAGTATTTCTTGTGGTATTGCCGTGAGTAGTTATTTAACTCTTCCATTGTTTATGTCGCCATATAGAACATATACACAAAGTAAATTATTGAGGAAGGTAACAAGGTGTTCATATATATATTTATGTGATATTATTCTCTGAACTCAGTAAACATTAAGAAACATTGCAGGCTTGATAGTATTTTAACAAATTCCAGAAGACTCAGTGCTATAAAACAGAGCAGGTCTGTGTGATTTCCACAGAGTTTCTGTCGTCCAAGTTGGAGAAAGGGCCTAGAAGATAAGAGTTGACCCTAATACAGAGATGAAAATAGGAAAGCAACCTATGGATTTGAAAAGAACTCTTAGCTACTGAATATTGACTTGTTCAGGAAGTGTTGGGATTGAATGACAAAACCACCTTTTCACATCTCTCCTAATGAAATGCAAAATTCACTCTGGGGGGCAGTTGGCTCTATCCTCTTGTCAGTGAAGCTAACTCTAGTTTTCAGGACTCTATGAGAGCACATTATACTCTGAAATTTTCAAAACCTTGCAAAATATTACTATATTAAGGATCTTTCCTTATCTAGGTGTTTCTGTCATCAATTTGATTTCCTTCAACTGCTAAATTGATTTTGGGAAATATGTATTATTTCTGGTGATAAATGAAGAATCAGTGAAATAAACAGCCTCACAGAGGCATATTGCATTTCCAGATTTAAGAATCATTAAACATTAAGGTTTAAGCAATAACACAGACAAGAATGAATTATTATAGATTTCTATGAGCAAAAGTATCTGGAAGACAGCCTATAAAAAGCAGGAAGAAGTCAATGTATACATTAATAAGGAAAAGCATTGCTATGGCAACAGGTGTTAGCTTTGCATACAAATTCCTACTGTGTATATTAAAAAGTGATCACTGAAAGTGAATAGATAGATTATATTAGAAAATCAACAAGGACTAAATATTTTTTTTATTTAGAGAAGTTGTAGATTTACAGAAAAATCATGTAAAAATTACAACATTTGCATATAACCCCTATTCTTTACATTTTACATCAGTGTGATATCTTTGTTACAATTGGTGAAAGAATATGAAAATTATACTAATAACAATAGTCCATAGTTTATATCAGGTGTATTTTTTCCTATATACCACCCTGTTATTAACACCTTGTATTGGTGTGGTATATTTGTTATAATTCATGAAAGAACATTTGTATTCTTGTACTACTAACTATAGTTGATTATTTACAATAAGATTCGCTTAGTTACACAGCCTCTATCTTTTAATTTACATTCTAGTACCATGCATATGACCTAAAATTTCCTTTTACCCAGATTCACATATATAATTCAATGTTGTTATTACACTCATAATAATGTACTACCATCACCACCATACATTTCCAAAACTTTATAATTATTCTAATTAGAAATTCTGTAGATATTAAACATTAACTCCCCATTGTCTACCCCCAACCCAGGTCCTGGTAGCCAATAAGTAACTCTACAATTTTACTTATTCAAATCACTTTATATCAGTGAGATCATACAATATTTCTCCTTTCAGGTCTGGCTTATCTCATGCAGCATAATGTCTTCAAGGTTCATCCAGGTTGATGTATGTATCAGAATGTCTTTCCTTTTTATGGCTGAATAATATTCCATTGTATGTATATAGCACATTTTGTTTGTCCATTTATCAGTTGATGGACGTTGGGTTGCTTCCATCTTCTGGCAACTGTGAATAATGCCACTATGAACTTTGGTGTGCAAATATCTCTTCAAATCCCTGCTTTCAATTCTTTTGGGTAGATACCTAGTAAGAGTTATACCAGTTTGAAGCTATTATGTACCCCAGAAAAACCATGTCCTTTAATCCTCATTCAACGTTGCTGGGTGGGAGGTTTTTGATTATCCATGGAGATGTGGCTCACACAGTTGTGGGTGGTAACTTTTGATTAGATGATTTCCATGGTGATCTACTCCCACATGGTTGGATTACAAGAATGTGGCTTTTCTGGGGTACATAACAGTTTCAAACCAGCACAGAGGAATTGCCAAGTCTTATGGTAATTCCATACTTAAATTCCATTCAAGGTGGGGTTGCTACTGGAGCCCTTTAAAAGGAAACCATTTTGGAAAAAGCTTTAGAGTCATGAGAGCCCACACAGCCAGAGACCTTTGCAGATGAAGAAGGAAAATGCTCCTGGGGAGAGCTTCATGAAACAGGAAGCCAGGAGAGAAAGCTAGCAATCTTTGCCAAGTGCCCTTCCAGCTGAGAGAGAAACCCTGAACTTCAACCTTTCTTGAGTGAAGGTCACTTGGTGGTTCCTTAATTTGGATATTTTCATAGCCTTCCCTTAAGTTGGGCATTTTCATGGCCTTAGAACTGTAAACTTGCAGTTTAATCAGTTCCCCTTTGTAAAAGCCATTCTCTTTCTGGAATATCACATTCCAGCAGCTTTCAAACTAGAGCAAGAGTGTTTCAGTTTACTAAACCTACAAGAATGCAATATACCAGAAATTGATTGTATTTTATAAAGGGGATTTATTAGGTTACAAATTTACAGTTCTAAAGCCATGAAAATGTCCAAATGAAGGTATCAACAAGAGAATACCTTTACTCAAGAAAGCACAATCGTGTCTAGGGTTCCTCTGTCACATGGGAAGGCACATGGTAATACCTGCTGGCCCTCTTCTTCGGGGGTGGTTTAAAAATGACTCTCTTAGCTCCTGTGGGTCCTTAGGCTTTTCCTGGGGCATTTTCCATCTTAGCTTCTCTGAACTCTGTCTGTCTGCTCTCTTAAAGTACTCTAGCAAACAGTTTAAGACCTACCTAGAATGAGTGGGGTCACATCTCCATAGAAACAGCCTAAAAGTTCCCACCCAACAATAGGTCTGCCCCCACATGATTGAATTATAAGAACATGGCTTTTCTGGGGTACATAACAGTTTCAAACCAGCATAGAGGGTTTGCCAAGTCATTTGGCAATTCTATACTTAGTTTTCTGAAGAACTGCCAAACTGTTTTCCACAGTAGCTGGACCATTTTAAATTCCCACCAGCAAAGAATTAGCATTCCTACTTCTTTATATTCTCTCTAACACTTATAATTTTTTTTTAATAACAGCCATTCTAGTGTTGTGAAATGATACCTCATTGTGGATTTGATCTGCATTTCCCTAATAGTAATGTTCAGCATCTTTTCATGTGCTTTTTGGCCGTTTGTATATCCTTTTGGAGAAATGTCTGCTCAAGTCTTTTGGCCATTTTTTTAATTGAGCTCTTTGTCTTTTTAGTACTGAATCATAAAGATTTCTTTATATATTCTGGATATAAAACCCTTAGCAGATATGTGCTTTCCAAATATTTTCTCCCATTCAGTAGGTTTTTTCTTTCATGATAATGTCCTTTGATGCACAAAAATTTTTCATTTTGATGAGGTCACATTTATCTATTTTTTATTTTGTTGCTTGTATTTTGGGTGTAAAGTCTAAGAAACCATTGCCTAGCACAAGATCCTTGAGATGTTTCCCTACATTTTCTTCCAGGAGTTTTATGGTCCTTGTTCTTATATTTATATTATCTTTGATCCATTTTGCATTAATATTGTATATAATATGAGATACAGGTCCTCTTTCATTCTTTTGTGCCTGGATATCTACTTCTCCCAGCACCATTTGTTGAAGAGACTATTCTTTCCCAACTGAGTGGACTTGGCAACCTTGTCAAAAATCTATTGACCTTAGATGTGACTATTTCTGAACTCTCTATTAGATTCTACTGTTCTATAAAACTGTTTTGTGCCAGCACCATGCTAGTTTGAATACTGTAGCTTTGTTATAATCTTTAAAATCAGGAAGTCTGAGTCTTCCAACTTTGCTCATCTCCTTGAATTGAGTTAGATTTCCTTGAACTTCTTTGATTAGTCTTCCAAATTCTGTGTCTCCTCTGAAGTTTTGTTCCTTGACTGAGCCATATCTTCTTGTTTCTTAGTGTGACTTGGACTCTTTTGCAGACGTCTGGACATCTGATGATCTTGATGATCAGTTTCTCCATCTTGTCTAAGATTTAATTGCTAATTGGCTTCCATTAAGACTCTTCTTTGATGCTTGGTCCAACTTATTTTGGATGTTTAGAGTAGCGCGTGTTTAACTGTTCAGATTTTCTCAGCTCTATTTCATCCAGTTCTTGCCTTGGATATGTGGTACATTTTTTTAAGATCGCACTTTTTTGTGCAGTTATTTCACATCCAAGAGAAAGCTTCCTTTCCTCTATTCCTTCTCTGGAGATCTTGAACTGTTCTGTGCATTTTTGTGTGCAATTTTCACCCCAGTTTCTATAATTTGTTTAAATTCTCCCCCTCACTCAGTGTCCCCTTTTCTTTACCCATTTTAGTTCTTTTTTAGTTCTGGGACCTTACAGCAGTTCAGTTTGGTCCCCCTTCATTTTTTTTTCTTTGAGACTTTTCTGCCTCCAGTTTCTTCACCATTAAGGTGTCCCTCTCCAGGCAGCAAATGGTGTCACTCCAGAAAAGATAGGCCACTCCAGAAAAGTCCAGTTTGTGTTTAGGTGGAACAGTCACCAGAAACTGTTTAGTAACCTATGCCTGGATATGTGTGCCTTCTAACTTGCTGCTTTGAGTGGCTCTATAGTCTGTGTCTATGACAGGAAGGACCCACTGTCTTTGTAGAACTGCCATGCTGCATGGGACTGAGCGAGGGAGATGGGTACAGACTGGTGGGTCGTCTGGGACAGAAATGTCCTACCTTCTCTTGTAGATTCTTCTTCTTTTTCTTTGATTCAGCATTTGTGGAGTCTTTCTTCAGTCTCTCTTGTCCTCCAAAGGTCTAATCAAGTGGGATTTGTCCTTGTATTAGCTGATTCTGAGGGAAGGCATTTCCAGAGGATGTCTTAAATCACCATATTGATGACATCATCTGAGGACTAAATAATTTAAAATAAGTTTTCCCTTCATCAGCTCAGGGAACTTAGAAATAGCTCACCAAACAAAATTAAAGATTTATAATTGTTGTACAAATATAGTTGTTATTCTCCATTTCTCTTTGGAACACAGTTCAAATGTATTTTTTAAACCTGGTCTTTTGAAATGAGGGGCAGAGATATATATTAATGATAGAGGACAAATTTTTCTGGGATTTCATGAAATCAGTGATCAACCTGAGTGTCATTTTTTTGTAAGTAAGCTTAAACTTCATGTGCTTTCCAGTAACTTTTATATCATTTTCTTAAAATTTATCCTCACCTGGATTGGGTAACAATAGAGGTAGATATATTTGGTTAAGAACCAAGCCAGTGATTCAGAATCACCATTAGAGTTTTTGTGATATCAAGATTAGATAATAAATAGATGAGTAGTTTGAATGGTGTATGATAGGTAATATTGATAAACATCCTTGTTATCCTCTAGAAAAAAGAGGTATTAGGGCCTTTATTTAAGTTCTTTGAATGTGAGCTCAGGACATATCACAAGAGACTTATGGGCTCCTTATTTAACCCTGGCAGAGGGGCAATTAGAGAGCCTGAGAGCTTGCCTTAAGAAGAGCCTCAGCACAATTTGGCATCATTGAGGTCCAGCAAAATACAGCAAGGAGTCAGCAATGATTGGGAGGCCATCGTGTGCGTTGTTCAGAAGAGAAATATATTATATTAGAGAAAAGAAAAAGGGGTGGGGATAAGGCATCAGAAATTTCAGAGTGCCTACATTTTTAAGATCACCAAATTGCAGTGAACTAAATCTTTACTCTTCAACTTTCCACTTTCACAAAGTGGAACAGAGGGACCAACTACGATTAATCTATACAGACATCACTTCTGGTTACCTTGATTGTAGGGCCTCCTCCTTATGCCCATGACATTCTAATGGGAAAAGACACAAGGAAATAAAAACACAATACTTGAGGGAAAAATAACCATAGGCTTTTGTTAACCTCACCTTGGGGGAGAGTTTAAGAGAAGTTTGTGTTGTAGAAAACGAATGTGTTGCAAAATAATGATCATGGTCTTAAATAGAGGGATGGTAGTAAAACTGTGAGGTTGGGATCTTCTTGGGTACTGCTAACCTGTTGTATCTTCTGCAGATATCATTGTAATTGTAAGAAAACTAAATATTTCCATTAATCTATATTGCCTCATTTGCTCTGCCAGTTGGTCAATATGGAAAGAAATTCCAAAACTTAAGGAGAGCACAGTTTGCAATACTAGTGCAATGGCTTCTAGGAATGGCTGGAGCAGCCATTTGTGGCAGTTTTTAGTGTTTCATTTACTTTGCTGCCATCAAAGGAGATTAAACTGCCAGAAGGGCTAACAGTAGGTTGAACTTAGAGTCAACAAACCCTCTAAAGTGCTTCTTCATCTTGGTGCCTTATTGTGACTTGAAAAGTATTTCATTCTTAAAAAGCCATTATTTCAAAAAGCTTTGATGCTTCCTAACTACATCTATAGCTCTCAGCAGGAACCCTGTTGTGAAATGTCTTCTAGAGGTGATGCTGAAGATTAACAAGGAACTCTTCAATTGATTTAAAAACAAAACAAATGAACAAACAAAACCTAAAACATATTTCAAGGAAGTGAGCAGCACCTGACCTAGAAAAGGTAGATGAGACCCACAAAGAAGTCCTCAGGAATCTTTCCACCAGCAGCCAGGATTACAGCAACATCCATGTGGAACATCCATCTTAGCAGTGAAGAAAAAAAAGCCATGAACGCTGCACTGAAAGCAGCTATTTAGAGTCAGCACAGATGCTGACTAAAGGTAGAGGCACAATCTCTGAGCTCTACTATCACAGAAGCCCTATTGTGAGATGCTTTCTATGATGCTGGGCTCTGGAAGCATTAGATGGCATGTCAGGGCCAATAGGATATTATCATGCTGATCAAAACCTCTGACATGTTTCCTTCGCAGCCTGAGGAGCTCCCTCCAAAAAATAAGGGAGCTCCTTGGCCTGCCTAGAAACAGAGACTGTTCTCTTTCACTGTATCCAAGGGAGAAGACTGTATGACAATTTTACATGTTCCTTCAAGGAACAAAGTGGGATTTTCTGGCAGCCATAGAGACTTGGTTCCCAGTTTCCTGATAGAAGATGTAGTCAAGAAATCTTCCCATTTGTTCTATTACTAACATTGATAATGGCTTACTATAAAATTGATAATTTGGGTGGAGCTTTTATAGCATGCTTCATCTGATTTGATTCCTATCCTTCCTCTCCATTATGTGGTTTATTAAAAACAATAAGTAAAAATTGTGCATAACTAAGAAATAACCACTTTGTGTCTGGTTAAAATGTTTTTTTCAATAATTATATCTGATTGGGGAAAAATAATATTTTGTAAATCATTAATGCTGCAATACAATAGTGTCTACCCACTAGATACTCCAAAGAATGTTGATGATTTGAGACCAAGGACATGCTGTCTGTTTGCTGAACTTTTATGTTTATTTAATATATGATCCCTGGTACAGAGTGGTTAGATAGAATACACATAAAAACACAAATACAGTATAGCAATATATGTTGTATGTTTAGTTTTTGTTTTGAATTTTGGAGTTTGTTTTTAGGATTATCAGCTTTGGAGTAACTATAGGAAAAGATAATTTCCTATAGTAATGTTGAAATAAGAGTTTTCACATCTACCATATGCCAGAAAATGTCCCATGAGAGAAACACTTCAGGAGTTTTGGAACTGTTACCAAATATAGGATTTTGTGATATTTTGGACCCTTTCCTTGAAAAATTCTCATGAAATGTAGTCAATACCTGCCCTAGACCTAAGCAATCAGGATCTTCCTATGGGCTCCATTCTTTCCAGCCATATCCCTCCCTATAGGACATGCCCAGCTGGAGCCACTCCTCCCTCACACCCCCAGTAATACTCTGGGTATTGGGGACCTGGAATGCCCTGAACCAAAGACCCACACCTGCTTCCTGGCCCCCTGAGAGGCTGAGGGCTGGGTCCTCTGTGCTCTTGCCACCAGCCTTGCAAATAGTAGATAATGGACCTGAATAATGAAACTTTTTATTTAAAAAAGGTCACCATTATTTTTGGATTGAAAGTAAGAGTAATCTGTGGTTTAGTTTCCTGCTGCTCAAGCCATGGACTGGCTTAAACAATGGGCTTTTAATGGGTCATGGTTTTGACGTGAGGTAAAAGCCAAATCAAGGCATCACCAAGGTGATGCTTTCTCCCCAAACACTGTGGTGTTCAGGGGCCGGCTGCCACTGATCCATGGTACTGGGCTCCTCTGTCATGCCCGTGCACATGGCGGCCTCCCCTGGCCCCTCTCTTCTCTTCCTTATTTCTGTTGATGTTCAACTTCTGGCTGCTCCCTCTGTGGTGCTCACTCTCTGAATACCATTCTCCTTATCAAGGACTCTAGTATTAGAATGCTAGTACTCATTCTGGGCCACATTTCAAATTAAGTAACCACGTCAAAAGATTCTACTTACAGTGGGTTCACAGCCTTAGGAATAGATTCAGTTTAATAGCATGTCTTTCTGGGATATATGCAACTCCAAATCATCACACTCCATCCTCTGAACCTCCAAAAGATGTGTTCTTTCTACATACAAAATCCATTCATTCCATCATAACATCCCAAAAGCCTTAAGTCATTTCAGTAACAATGCAAATGCAAAGTCTCATAAGAAACACTATTAAAGTTGTAATCTTTCCTAAGAACCATGCCCCTCTGGTCTGTGGACCTGTGAAACCTAGAAAATGAGTTATGTTTCAAAATTCATTAGAGGCACAAACATAGGACAAACATTCCCATTTCAATAGGGAGAAACTGGAAGGTAAACAAGGTTTAATCCATTAGATTTCAAGGTCGGAGAGTCATCTATGGAACAATGTTTTATTCTTTGGTCCTGATGGAATAACAGCCCCACCCCTTCCTGATTGCACAAGCAATTAATTGAGGTTTGTGACAAATTCTGTGGGGTGATGGGAGCTGGGAAGAACACATAAGCATCACGTTATGAAATAGAAAATGATGAATAAGCAAACCCTCATAGCGGGAAACAAAATAAACATAGGTAGAGAGAATTGCGTTTTAAATTGGGTGTTGAAATTAGATAGTGCGGAAAAGAGTGACCATAAGAAAGTGAGCTGCAAACATAGAGGGCGTATCTATTTTTTTTTTCTTTTACTTTTTATTGTAGTATTTTAGTTTCCTTGGCTGCTTAAAGCAAATACCATGAAATGGGTTAGGTTTAAACAATGGGAGTTTATTGCATATGGTTTTGAGACCTGGAAAATGTCCAAATCTAGACATAATCTTGTTTATGTTTCTTCCATAAGACTGGCTGCTGATGATCCTTGGCTCTTCTGCCGCATGGCAAGGCACATGGTGGCATCTGCTGCTCTCTCCCTTCTCATCTAGGTTTTAGTGATTTCAACTTTTTGCTTCCATGACTTTCTCTCACTTTGTCTGAATTTCATTCTCTTATAGAGGAATCCAGTAAGAATATTAAGAACTACCACATGCAGTGACATAGATGTATGATTCAAAATTTCCCATTTTAATGAGTTTCAAATGTATAATTCAATGGTGTGGTGGTTCAGAGCTATACATACCTTAGAAAAACATGTTCTTAGTTCATTCATTCCTGTGATATGAACCCATTGTAAAAAGGACTTTTGATGTGGCTATTTCAGTTAAGAATTGATCCATCTCATTAAGAATTGGTCTTAATTCTATTACTGGAGTACTTTATAAATGGAAGCAAGGCAAGGGGAGAAAGCCACAGAAGCAAGGAGTTGAAAACAACAAAACCTGGAAGAAAAGGGAGAGACTATCAGTCTTGATATGTGGCAGAGGAGCCAAGGATTTCCAATAGTTGGTCTTTGGAAAGAACACATCGCTTTGATGATGCCTTAATTTGGACATTTTCAGAGACTTAAAACTATGAGCAAATACATTCCCATTGTTTTAGTCAACCCATTTCGTGATATTTGCTTGGAGCAGCCTAGGAAAACAGGTTTTGGTACCAGATGAGGGTGCTATTATTGCAAATACCAAAAATGTGGAAATGACTTTGAAATTGTGTAATGGGTAGAGGCTGGAAGAATTGTGAGGTGCTGGATAGAAAAGGCCAAGATTCCCTTGGTTAATTTTTGTACATGGTGTGAGGTAGGGGTCCAACTGTATTCTTTTCTATGTGGACATGCAGTTTTCCCAGTACCATTTGTTGAACAGACCATTCTTTCCCCAACTAATGTACTTGGCACTCTTGTTGAAAATTGGTTGGCCACAGATGTATGGAGTTATTTCTGAACTCTGAGTTCTGTTCCAGTGGTGTAGGTGTCTACGCCAGAACCACACTGTTTTGATTACTGTGGCTTTGTAGTAAGTTTTGAAATTGAAATGTATGAAACCTCCAACTTTGCTCTTTTTAATTATTTTTGGCTATTTATACCCCCTTGCAATTCCAGATGAATTGAGAATTTACTTTTCCATTTTTATTAAAAAGCTGCTGGTATTTTGATAAGTATTGCCCTAAGTATTATAGATTCACTTTGTGTGTGTATTGACACCTTTATTAAGACATCCTATCCATAAACATGGAATGTCTTGTCACTTATTTAGGTCTCCTTTAGTGTCTTTCAGTGGTGTTTTATAGTTTTTGGTGTGCCAGTCTTTTTCCTCCTTGTTTAAATTTATTCTTAGGTATTTAACTCTTTCAGAAGCTATAGTGAGGGGAATTTTTTAAATTTCTATTTTGGAATTTTCTTTGCTGGTGTATAGAAATACCACAGATATTGTATGTTAATTTTGTAGCCCTCATCTTGTTTTAAAGCAGTATTTAGATCAAAAAGAAAATAATATAATTAGTGTGTAATATCACAAATAACAATAGAACATTCGCTATGTAGGTTTCATTCATCAAATGCTATTGAACATTTCCTATTTTCCAGGATCTGAACTAGGAGAAAGAAACTTCAGTGACTAGAACAATGAGTTCTGCCATTTATGGAGCTTTATAAGTGTCTTTAAAACCAAACTACTGTTCAATTGTTTCCGAAAAGATCCATATTTAATGTTACACATTCCATAATACCATAAAAGACATATATTATACATTGAAAATGACATCAAGATGTCCAGAATTTAAAAAAAAAAAACATCAGAAGAAAATATTGAAGAAATTAATGGCCATATTGTCATATAACATTAAGCTGGCAAGTCAAGGATTAATTGAAAACATGTTCCCCTTAGTATAATTTTGCCCCTTACTTTTATGCATCTGATTGATCTGTAAAGAGTAATACATTCTTGAAGTCTCTACTTCTATCCCTCAGTCCTCTATGTGGTTCCATTTCCACTGCTCAAATCCTAGCTCTCACTGAGTTCTGTTACTCTGGTGCATGCCCTTGTCCATTAGGACTGGGAATGGTAACAGCTTCCTACTGATGCTAGACCTGGATGGACCTCAATCCCTTGTTGATTCCCACAATACTTCTGAGATGATCTGTTAATTAAACTATCAATGAACCCCTTTGAATGTGTTGAATGTACAAAAGTAAATACAAGTGATGAAGAGGGGCCCGGGTACTAACTCCCATGCAGGTTCAGATTTTCCTCTCAGCTTCTTCCTCCATTGGAGGAAGGGGTGAATGTATTCTTTCAGAGATTTTAACACTGAGAAGCCTTACAATGACCATCAAGAGAGAACCTATATGAAAAAAGTAGGGATATACACATACTTGAACTGTATGCCTTTAAAATCCACCTAACCCACAGGCATTGTTACAGCTACTTCTTCCAAAAGCCTCTCCTTCGTTACATTTGAAAATATTCTCCCAGAATTCTAATTAACTTCATAGTTCCAGGTTCACATATGACATCTAAGTGAAGGGGTTGGGATTATGTTTCTGCACCCTTCCTATTGCTTACATTGCTATCACTGAGCCATTTTGTGACAGTTCTCTTGTGAAACTTACATAATGTTTGATCTTTATTTTTATTGCCTCTTCTTATCTTTTTTAAAAAGGAAAATTATCTCCATCCTTCCTATGAATTTAAATGTCCCCCCAGTTTTAGAATCTTTAATGATATTGGCATTGGATGACATTAAAGCTCTATTTGACACCTCAAATCAGTTGTCTTTTTGTTGTGCAATGAACTTCTTCATGTTGTGTTCACAAGTTCAGGGCACAACAGAAACTTTCAGCAAATGACTGTTCAATTACTTAAGCAGCGCAAAGGGTCTAAAAGAGCCAAGGAAGAAACCCATCATGGCCAGTCTCTGAGGATGGCTAAAACTGCTCAAGCTGGGTCAGTAGATGACAGCTCCCACTTTATGTTGGGAAAGAGAGACAAGTCTATATTGTTTGAGTGTGGTATTTATCCAGCCTGGGGGAGGAGTCCTGCCACTGAAAATTCCTGTCTTGATTTACATCTTGGACTGCTTGTTCCCTGTTTCTGGGTTTAAGGTCTGCTAGATCTTTTCATTAGACTTAACATCTCTCACCATAGAAAAGGAGGTGGGCAAGTAGGTGAGGTCTGGGCAATGACCACTGAACATATGCCCATGACTTTCCCACCATAAGTGTTATACATCCTTTTTGGTGTGGGTGGGCAGGGAGTGTGGAAAGGTAAAATTTCCAAGTTGAAAGCAAAATCTGACAGTATTAAGAATAATATGCTATGAACTCTGGGTTCATAACTACTAAGGAATAATAGCAAGCATAAATGGAATATTCATTTGGAGTTGTCTTTCCTGGAATATAGTCCAATCCATCTAGAGTATAAATGTGCTTCATTGCAAGATTGAAAGGGTTTTACCAACGTATGTATTTTTTTTAAACTCATCCAAGTTTTAGATTGATCCCTGAATGATAAAAATAGTCACTTTGTCTTTTACAAAATATGTCTTAAGCACTGAAATATGAAGACTCATTCTGAGTCACTAGAACCACTGCACTTATAAATTGCTTCCAAAGATAGCGGTGTCCTTAAATGTATAAGTACTTAGTGCTCTGTGAAGGGATATGCGTTTTTAAAGAAATAAGCAGTATCACAATTTTTGTTTGCTACTCTACTTTCTTTCCTTTTATGAAATAATAATGCATTTGTGTTCTGATAAGGTGATTTATCACACTATCCATATGTGCTATAGGGTAATTTATGTTTCTTTTTGGCTAAGTTCTTTCTGTTGGTCTTCACATAGAACTAAATTTAAATGGGTTTAGTTTTTTAACAACACAAGTGAGCTAAAACCAGTCATTGTAGATATCCTCTATCCAGCATTGGGGTTCCGAGGGGCTATTTTTTTTTTTTTTACCTTTTTTTTAATTAATAAAAACAGTCAGCATACAATATGAACATTCTTTTTTTCTCGTCATATAGTTGTATATTCATCATTATGATCATTTCTTAGACCATTTGCATCAATTCAGGAAATAAATAAAAAGAAAATAGAAAAAAATTCATACATACATTACCCCTTACCCCTCCCATTCATTGATCACTAGTATTTCAATCTACTAAATTTATTTTGACATTTGCTCCCCCTATTATTTGTTTATTTTTAATCCATATGTTTTACTCATCTATCCATAAGGTAGGTAAAAGAAGCACCAGACATAAGGTTTTCACAATCACCCAGTCACATTGTGAAAGCTACATCATTATACAATCATCTTCAAGAAACATGGCTACTGGAACACAGCTCTACATTTTCAGGCACTTCCCTCCAGCCTCTCTTTACACCTTAGCTAAAAAGGTGATATCTATTTAATGCATAAGAATAACCTCCAGGATAACCTCTCGACTCTGTTTGGAATCTCTCAGCCACTGACACTTTATTTTTGTCTCATTTCTCTCTTCCCCCTTTCAGTCAAGAAGGTTTTCTCAATCCCTTGGTGCTGACTCCCACCTCATTCTAGGATTTCTGTCCCACATTGCCAGGAAGGGCCACACCCCTGGGAGTCATGTCTCATGTAGAGAGGGGGAGGGCAATGAGTTTGCTTGTCATGTTGTCTGAGAGAGAGAGGCCACATCTGAGCAACAAAAGAGGTTCTCTTGGGGATGACTCTTAGGCCTAATTTTAATTAGGCCTAGCCTATCCTTTGCAGGGTTAAGTTTCATATGAACAAAACCCAAGATTGGGGACTCAGCCTATTGCTTTTGTTGTCCCCACTGCTTGTGAGAATATCAAGAATTTTCTTGATTCTTGGGGAAATCAGTTTCCCCCCTTTCTCACCATTCCCCAAAGGGGACTTTGCAAATACTTTTTTATTCATTGTTCAAATCCTTCTGGGATTCATCAAAGCATTATTCTAGACAACTTATAAAATCTTATGCCCTACTCAAGATTCCATGTACTTATGGTGTTCAATTAAGCTATCCATATAAGTTATAATAGGAAATGCACTGGTCAAAATATAAATTTTGTACCAAATAAACATTTTTTGCTTTAGTCTCACACATAAGTTAAAGTTTTAAAATATTAATTGCCATCTGTTTTCAACACCCTGTATTATTGACATTCCTTTGTTCTTCCTCATGCAAAACATTTTTAGATTTGTACATTTAGTCACTGTCATACACTCTAGGCATTCCTAGATTATACCATTTCAGTCTTAATCATATATCTTTCCTTCTGATTTCATTTGTGCCCCCAGGCCTCCTCCCTTTATCATTCTCACATTCAGCTTCATTCAGTGTTCTAACATTATTGTATTATAGTTACGTAGTAATGTGCTATCCATTTCTAAATTTTTACAATCAGTCCTGTGGCACAATATGTATCCCTTCAGTTTCCAAGGGGCTATGTAAACATGTAGTATTACAATGTATTCTATTGATAAATATTTTTTTTCATTTTGATTCGAACAACAGTTTTTTTTTTTTCCTGAGTAATATTATATAGTGGTGCCATGACAAATGCTTGAAAAATCCTATAAATAAGATTCAAATCATCACTGATACAGTGATCAAATTGTTTGCTCATTGGTTGTTCTGAGTTATGAATTATATGGTGCTCCTGGATGAAGTCATTCAGCATCCTTGTTTTTTTCATACATCTTACAGTAACTGTAGGCAAAACAAAGCAAAACAAAATATCTAAGTAATATGAAAATTGGTTGTTATATAATGAACGTATTTCTATGATGAGCTGTAATATAAAGGGTATGTCATTTAAATAATTATAGCAACTGGATACTGTTGTCTTTTAAAAGAATTTGTATTATCCCTGAACTTTACATATCTTATCATAAAGATGCAAAATACATTATCTAACTGGATGCTTTTATAGATGTGTAGAAGTGATTTGAATTGTACAGGTTGGAAGAGACACTTGAGACCATTTAGATCCAAAATTATGCTATTCTCAAATAAGTTATTTACTTTAACAATACCTTTTCTTTTTTAAAAAAGAAGAATAAAGCTTGGAAGTGTCTAATGTCTAATATAAATGATTCTAATGTAATTACAGTTGCTGAGCAACTGGGAGAGTGTGAGAAATCCAAGCTCCAGAGCAGTGAGAAGCCCAATTTTTAATAGTTGTGAATTTGTGTTTTTCTTTTCAAAGAAAGTAAATGGATATACTTGATTTTATCAGACTTTTAAATATAGTTAATGTTCAACGGCAAACAATGACAGCCATTTGCTCGCTGTGATTGCTGTAATATTTTCTCAATAAATCAAGTCACAGTAGAGTAAATATTTTCTTTTATTCTTTCCTGGATTGTAGGCATAATAGACAACTTATGGCTCTAAAAATAATAAACTATTGGTTATATAAATCCAAACTAATATATATCATTATAGTCTTCTGTCATATTTATCCTTCCTTCTAGCCCTATTAATGAAGGTGGGAGAATGAGAGAGGACAGAGAAAGATTAAGAATGAAAAATAAGAAAATGAATAGTTATTTATATCCATTGATATTTGCTAACTGGAGGTTGGTAGCAGTTTCCTTCCTGAGTCATTATTGGGTTGCCAACCCTGGGAAACTTTTTATGTACTTAAGGCTGGACATCATAGAAAAAATATGTGCTGCAAGGACATTAATTGTTAGAAGCCTATGGTCCTTCCTATGTGGAGCTTACCATCCAGTTAAAATTTTACTTTAGCAATATTTTTATTTTAAATTATTTTTATAAATACCAAAAACTAATATATTTTAGCATTAAGAACTAAGGTAGTATGAATATTTGGTTTTCTTACAACTATTTAAATATTACTGGTCCTTTCTTATTTTATTCTCTCTCCATCTGGTTATTTTACTACTTGTTAGAAAACCGAAATTATGATCTATAAACCACCAGTGTTCTCATGAGAAAATTTTCCTCATAGAAAATTTAAACGATACACTTGCAAAATTATAAATAATAGAGTTTTTATAACTCTGGTGGAGAAGCTTTATCTTAAAATTTAATTGATAAGTTGAAATTTCTAGCTCAACATTCTTTGAATATGAGTATTTAAATGCACTGTAATAGTTTGGCTAATTGTTTGAGTACACATATATAATTTCCTGAAATATTTTAAAATGCTTGGAATAATATAACACCAAAAATTATTGGAGAAGAAAGACAGATATACAGGGCATCTTATCATGAGATGATGCCAGTATTCTCACTCTCTTTCTTGTTCACTGTTTTGGGGGATTGTCTTGCAATAAAAGTAGTAGAAAAAGTTATGAAATATGTGATTAAATTTAAGTGTTAGACAATTATATAGAGTTGGCATTTCTAGACCTAGACTCTTACCCAGATATAGCTCCTTAAGCAATTTTTATGTGAATCACAACTGTGTACTCAATGTACCAGTGATAACTTATAAGGATCCATTCAATTTTTAAAATTTGTGAAGTATCTTTGAACTAATTTTTTCTAAAGCAGACCAAAACTCTCTGTATTCTTTTGCCAGGGATACAGTTTATAGTTATTTAATCTTAACACTTAGAACCCAAAGAATAGGAAATGCTGAGGAAAACAGGAAGGTCTTTTCCATTAAAATTTGGGAATGTTAGGAACAAATGGCTCTCAGAATGTTTTATAATGTCAATGTGAAAAATAGAACAACAAGCCTATAATAATTGAAAGAGAAACTGAGTGATTAAACCTTCAGGTAGACTGTAAAAAGCTTAGAGATAGCATTGAATAGGGGACATGCTTAACATTTGAAAAGCAACTAAATTGCCTTACTAAAGGAATGTTATTTTTCTCTCTTGCTTTTCCATGCACCTTTTAATATGTGGTATTTATTCATAAGTAGAATAGTAATTAATAATCATTGAAAAACTGCTTATGAGGTAGGTAATGATTTAATATAAATGATATGTTTTTTCAACTTTATCAAGATATAATTCACATATCATATTACATATCAACATGTAAAGTGTACAGTTCAGGGTTTTTAGTAAATTCACAGGCTTGTGCAGCCATCACCACCATCTAATTTTAGAACATAGCAACCTCCCCACCCTCCAGAAAACCATACCTTTTAGCAGTCACTTTGCATTCTACCCCATACTGCACGACCTTACCCACCACTAGGCAACCATTAGTCTACTTTCTATCCTATAAATTTCCCAATTCTGAACATTTCATATAAATGTAACCATATAATATGTAGTCTTTTGGGAATTTTCTCAAGATTCTTTTGTGTTGTAGCATGTATGTAATTAATTCTTTTTTATTGAAGACAAACTATTCCATTATACAGAATGCTAACTTTTATCTTTCCTTTGTCCCTTCCTCCCCTTCTTCTTCCTCCCTCCCTCTCCCACCTTTCTTTCGTTCTTCCGTCCTTCCTTCCTCCCTCGCTCCCTCCCTTTCTGCCATGCTTTCACTTCTCTTGAGTACATACCTAGGATTGGGATTGTTGAGTCATATTATAACTCCTTATTTAAGAAGTGCTGTCAAGAAAAGGCATTTGACAAAATTCAGCATCTTTTCTGGATGAAAACACTTCAAAGGATAGGAATAGAAGGGAACTTCCTCAACGTGAAAGCAGAGTATATAAAAAGCCCACAGCTAACATCATCCTCAATGGGAAAAGACTGAAAGCTTCCACTCTAAGATCAGAAACAAGATAAGGATGCCCACTGTCACCACTGTTATTCAGCATTGTGCTGGAAGTTCTAGCCAGAGAAATTGGATAAGAAACAAAAAGGCATCCAAAATGGAAAGGAAGAAGTAAAACTTTCATGTTTGCAGATGATGTGACACTCTATGTCAAAAATCCCCCAAAAGTCTATATCAAAACTACTAGAGCTAATAAATGAGTACAGCAAAGTGGCAGGACACAAGATCAATACCCCCAAATCAGTAGTGTTTCTATACCTAAATAAATGGAAGGGCATATGGTGTTCATGGATTGGAAGACTAAATATAGTTATGATGTCAATGCTAAGTCTTTAGAAAGCCAATTCCTGGGAATCAGGCCAAGATGGCGGCTTAGCACAGTGCACAATTTAGTTTGTCCTCCAGAACAGCTACTAAACAACCAGGAACAGTAGAGAACAATTGCTGGGGCCCCGTGAGTGACCGGTCACACAGCATACCCCAGTTTGGACCAGCTACACTGGCTGTGAGCCCCCGCAGAACCATGAGTTCCCCACGCCACGGAGGCCGGTGACCCTCTCCCAAAGGCTGCTTCCCAGCAGGGAAAGGAAAGGAATTTTACCAGCAACAGGGGCTGAGTGCAACCAAGTTCCAATTGTGGAATTAATTAACAAATTCTGACAACTAAAAATAGGCCCCAGCTCAGGTGAACCTGGTCAAAGCAGAGGTCGCTCATTTTTGCCCCAGTGCCAAGGGGGCAGGGCTAACAGAAAAGAAAAAAAAAAGAGAAACAGAGATTTTTGTGGCTGTGTTTCTACAAAGGCTTGACTGCCTTTGGATACAGCAGTAGGAATTCTCAGGCTGCAACTGCCCCAGGCATAGACAGAAACAAGTTTGTTTGAGGGCTAGTCTGGAGCCTGTGCCTTCCCCAGGGGAGGGTTGAGGCCCAACTCAGCTGGAATCCCACCCTTAAGGAATTCAGACTGCAGGGCTTGGTAATTTGAAGCCATTAAAACCAGCCTACAACCTCTCCTCTGTCTCCATCATGCCCCCAGCAGGGAGAGTCTGCCAAAGTTAAAGGTACCACCTCATTTTATGCTGGTGGGACCTGCAGGCAGACAAGAGCCACATACCGGGAAGGATATGAAAAGCAGAGTCCAGAAACTTCACAAGAAAGTCTTTCAACCTGCTGGGTCTCACCCACAGGGAAAACTGATGCAGGTGACTCTTTCCTCCTGACAGGAGGCCAGTTTGCTCTGGGAAAATCTGGCTGGGGTCTATAATACCTAAGTAGACCCTCCTAAGGTGGGGGAGGGGGGAAGACACCATACAGGCAGGGCAAGAAGCAAGAAAAGAAGAACTGAAAAATTCTCCTCTGTTAAACAAAATCTGAGCTAGTGGTCCAGAAAAAGCTGAACTGAATGTCAAAAAAAACAGATAGACAACAAAGTCATCCAGCAAGAACACCCTAGGTAAAAGAAATGAAAACAATCTCCAGAATAAACTAAGTTAATTAAATGCATAAACACCAGCAAAAAATAACAAATCACATTAGGAAAATTGAAGATATGACCCAGTCAAAGGAACAAACCAACAATTCAAATGAGATACAGGAATTGAAACAATTCAGAATATACAGACACACATGGAGAACCTTATCAAAAATCAAATCAATAAATTGAGGGAAGATACAAAGGAGGCAAGGAATGAACAAAAAGAAGAAACTGAAAGTCTGAAAAAACAAATCACAGAATTTATGGGAATGAAAGTCACAGTAGAAGAGATGAAAAAAACAATGGAAACCTACAATGGTAGATTTTGAGAGGCAGAAGATAGGATTAGTGAACTGGAGGATGGAACATCTGAAATCCAACAAGCAAAAGAAAATATAGGGGAAAATAGAAAAATATGAGCAGAGACTCAGGGAATTGAATGACAATATGAAGCACATGAATATACATGTTGTGGGTGTCCCAAAAGGGGAAGAGAAGGGAAAAGGAGGAGAAAAACTAATGGAGGAAATTATCACTGAAAATTTCCCAACTCTTATGAAAGACTTAAAATTGTAGATCCAAGAAGGGCAGCATACCCCAAAGAGAATAGATCCATATAGACGTACTCCAAGACACTTACTAATCAGAATGTCAGAGGTCAAAGAGAAAGAGAGAATCTTAAAAGCAGCAAGAGAAAAGCAATCCATCACATACAAGGGAGGCCCAATAAGACCATGCGTAGATTTCTCAACAGAAACCATGGAGGCGAATAGACAGTGGGATGATATATTTGAATTACTAAAAGAGAAAAACTGAATTCTATATCCAGCAAAATTGCCCTCCAAAAAATGAGGGAGAAATTAAAACATTTTCAGACAAAAAAATCACTGAGAGAATCTGTGACCAAGAGACCAGCTCTGCAAAAAATGCTAAAGGGAGCACTAGAGGCAGATACGAAAAGACAGGAGAGAGAGTTGTGGAAAAGAGTGTAGAAAGGAAGACTATCAGTAAAGGTAAAAAGAAGAAAAAGTAGATATGACATATAAAACCCAAAAGGCAAAATGGTAGAAGGAAGTACTACCCATGCAGTAATAACACTAAAAGTTAATGGATTAAACTCCCCAATCAAAAGACATAGACTGGCAGAATGGATTAAAAAACAGGACCCATTTATGTGCTGTCCACAGGAAACACATCATAGACCCAAGGATAAACATAGGTTGAAAGTGAAAGGTTGGGGAAAAATATTTCATGCAAATAACAATCAGAAAAGAGCAGGAGTACCTATACTAATATCCAACAAATTAGACTTCAGATGTAAAACAATTAAAAGAGACAAAGAAGGACACTATGTATTAATAAAAGGAACAGTTCAACAAGAAGACATAACAATCATAAATATTTATGCACTGAGCCAGAATGCTCCAAAATACATGTGACAAACACTGAAAAGAAAAATAGATACATTTACCATAACAGTTGGTGTCATGGTCAGGTTCGTGAGTCAACTTGGCCAAGTGGTGGTACCTGTCTGTCTGGTTGGGCAAGTGCTGGCCTGTCTGTTGCAATGATGACATTTCATAGAATTAAATCATGATCATGTCAGCTGCATCCACAGCTGATTCCATTTGTAATTAGCCAAGGGGAGTGTCATCTGCAATGAGTGATAGTTAATCTAATCACTGGAAGCCTTTTAAGGAGCATTCAGAAGAGACAGGCTCTCTTCCTGCTTCGGCCAGAGATCCTGTCCTGTGGAGTTCATCCAGACCCTCCATCAGAATTGTAGACTTCCCAGCCTACCCTATGGATTTTGGACTCTGCATTCCCATGACTACATGAAACCCTTTTATAAATTTTATATTTGCAAGTGTTTCCTGTTGATTCTGTTTCCTAGAGAACCCTAACTAATACAACTTGGTACCAGGAGTGGTTCTTAAGAAACAGAATCTTAAAAATGGGTTTTATGAATGGTTTTCTACTCTGACTGGACTCAAAGGCACTAAGGACTCTGATTCCCATAATCAGAATGACACTCCCAATCCATGGAATGAGTTGGTAAAAGAGATAGTCAAAATATCACCATTTGGTTCTCCTAATGCTTCATGTGCATGAAGCCAGGCTCAGGGGGATAATGTTTTTGACAACTTTATGGAGTTTTGTGGAAATACGAGGTATAGAGATGTTGGCTGGTTGTTGTTAGTTACACTAGATACATTCAGGAGTGAAAGGGATGAGCTTAAGTATTCAAACAAGAAGTTTAAGCACCGTCTGACAGATATAGATGTTTCTATGAGCATCCTGAAGGAAAATCTTATTTCCTGTAGCCATAGACTTGAGATCTCTGAAAATCAGACTCTTATTATTAGAGTAGCAATTTTACAACGTAAACTGAAATCTCAATCTTGCATAGTGTCTGCCGTTAAAGTGAGGGCATTGATTGGAAAGGAGTGGGACCCTGAAAAATAGGATGATACATATGGATTGATAATGATGTTGGGGGTGAGATTGAAACCCTATGTCATGCTCAGTCTTCTCTAGATAACCCTGTAATAGTCTACCCTGAGGACATAGCCGCCCCACCTCCAGCCTGCCTTGAGGAATTGGCCACCCAACCTTCTCCTGAAGGGATTAGCCCTAAGAGTGATTAATCCTGTTTCACCAGATGAAACTGCAAATGAAGGCCCTGAAGCAAATGGCTTGGAAGATATTTCTAATTCTTTTCATGACCCAACCCCACCACCCCTCATTTCTTCCAGACATATAACTAGACTAAAGTCCCAACAGGCCCCTAAAGGTGAGGTACAAAGTAATCATACATGAGGAAGTACATTATACTCCAAAAGAACTGTGTGAGTTTTCCAATTTATATAGACAGAAATCAGGGGAATATGTGTAGCAATGGATTTTAAGAGTGTGGGATAATGGTGGGAGGAATATAAGGCTGGATCAGGCTGAGTTTATTGATATGGGCCCACTAAGCAGAGATTCTGAACTCAATGTTATAGCTCGAAGGGTTAGAAAATGGATTAACAGTTTGTTTGGATGGTTGGTTGAAACATGGGTCAAAAGGTGGCTGACATTACCTGAGGTTGAAATGCCAGAACTGCCCTGGTATAATGTAGATGAGGGGATCCAGAGGCTTAGAGACATTGGAATGTTAGAGTGGATTTATCATGCAAAGCCTGCTCTTATCCCCCCAAAATGTCCAGAGGATGCACCTTTTACCAGAACAGTGAGAAATAAATTTGTGATACTAGTGCCATCATCCCTGAACAGCTCTCTAGTTGCACTTCTCTTTAGGTCAGATATTACTGTGGAACTGTTGTCACTGAGCTGGAATCCTTAAACACAATGGGGATGACCAAATCCCGAGTTGACAGAAGCCAGGTGGCAGCACTTAATCACCAAAGACAGGGTAGACATGTCTATTATAATAGACAGCAAACTCAAAGCCAGAGTCAAAATTATATGACTCACAGAGATTTGTGGCATTGGCTAGTCAATCATGGGGTGCCTAGAAATACAACAGATGGGCAGTCTACTAAATTCTTGTTCGAGCTTTATAAACAAAAGAGTTCTAGATCAAGTGAACAGAAGTCTAACCTGAACTACAAAAACACAGTCACGGCCCTTTAATCAATTTCCAGACTTGAGACAGTTTACAGACCCAGAGCCCCTTGAATGAAGGGGAGGCCATGCCCCTTTGGGGGAGAATCCTGTTACACTGGCACAAATTTATGCTGTTAATCTTCCTCCAAGCCTTCTCCAAGGAGACCGATGGCCTTTTACCAGGGTAAGTGTGCATTGGGGAAAAGGAAATGATCAGATATTTCAGGAATTATTAGACACTGATTCAGAAGTGGCATTAATTCTGGGGCACCTAAAACATCACTCTGGTCCACCAGTTAGTGTAGGGGCTTATGGAGGTCAGGTAATCAATGGAATTTTAGCTCAGGTCTGTCTCACAGTGGGTTCAGTGGGCCGCCAGACCCATTCTGTAGTTATTTCCCCAGTTCCAGAATGTGTAATTGGAGTAGACATACTGAGCAACTGGCAGAATCCCCATACTGGCTCTGTAACTCATGCGGTGAGTGCTATTATGGTAGGAAAGGCTAAGTGGAAGCCACTAGAACCGTCCCTACCTAGCAAACTAGTAAATCCACATTCCTGGAGGGATTGCAGAGATTACTGCCACTCTTAAGGAGTTGAAGGATGCAGGGGTGGTGATTCCCACCACATCCCCAGTCAACTCTCCTACTTGGCCTGCACAGAAAACAGATGGGTCTTGGAAGATGACAATGGATTATCGTAAGCTCAACCAGGTGGTAACTCGAATTGCAGCTCCTGTCCCAGATGTGGTATCATTGCTTGAGCAAATCAATACATCCGCTGGTACCTGGTATGCAGCTATTGATCTGGCGAGTGCTTTTTTCTCACCAGCTGAAAGCAAGGTGGCAGTCTTAGATTCCAGTTCAATGGAATCATTGCTGTTTCTCCTGGTGGAGGCACTATTTAATAGTATAAATATTATATTTATACTATTTAAGTTCTAAGATATCAAGTTCAAGAATGAATATTACCCAAGGACTTGCACCCATTCTGGAGAGAGTTAATGTGTTTCGAGTATATGCAGGAGAGTTGAGTATTGTTAGGTGAAAGAAAAAATGTGTTTTGTTGTTTTTTATTTAGAAATTAGGTATGACTTAAGGTTATATGTATAGCTGCCAAGTTGACAAGGGGTAGATTGTCATGGTCAGGTTCATGTGTCAACTTGGCCAAGTGGTGGTACCTGTTTGTCTGGTTGGGCAAGTGCTGGCCTGTCTGTTGTGAAGAGGACATTTCATAGAATTAGATCATGATCACGTCAGCTGCATCCACAACTGATTCCATTTGTAATCAGCCAAGGGGAGTGTCTTCTGTAATGAGTGATGCTTAATCTAATCACTGGAAGCCTTTTAAGGAGGATTCAGAAGAGACAGGTTCTGTTCCTACTTCAGCCATCAAGCCTCTCCTGTGGAGTTTGTCCAGACCTTTCATCAGAATCCTCAGCTTCACAGCCTGTCTTGTGGATTTTGGACTCTGCATTCCCATGGTTACATGAGACACTTCTATAAATTTTATATTTGCAAGTGTTTCCTGTTGATTCTGTTTCTCTAGAGAACCCTAACTAATACAGTTTATAACCTGGTCATTCCCAGAAACTTTGGGAACACCTGAGACTTTGTGACACCTGAGACTCAGAATTAGAGCTCTGAAACATATGAAGTCAGAAGTATCCCATACAGTCAGTGTTTAAAAAGTTGAAAAAGGAATCTGACTTTGTGTAGAGATATTTATGAAGCTGATCTGTATATGACTGAGGTAAGTCAGAATACAGGGTAAAGGATGATATCATTCATGTTTTAAAGCTTCAAATTCTATGTGAGACTAAAGGAAAGGATGTTTATTTGGTACAAAATTTATAATTTGGTTATGCATTTCCTAATTTAACTTGTATGGCCAGTTTAGTTGAACACCATAAGTACATGGAATCTTGACTAGGGCATGAAATCTTGTTGTTTGTCCAGGTTAGTATGATGCCCCAATAAATCCCAGAGTAATTTGGGAAGAAGTATTTGCAAGGTCCTCTTGGGGCACTGGGGAGAAAGGAGGAAATATTCAACTTCTCTGTTTGGAGAATTTCTGATATTCTCACAAGCAGTAGAGACAACCAAATCAGTAGGTTGGGCCCTCACTCTTGGGGTTTGCCCGTATGAAACTTATTCCTGCAAATGATAGGCTAAGCTTACTTAAGAGTCATCCCCAGAGAACCGCTTTTGTTGCTCAGATGTGGCCTCTCTCTCTAAGCTGATGTGGCAAGTGAATTCACTGCCCTCCCCCACTACATGGGACATGACTCCCAGGGGTGTAAATCTCCCTGGCAATGTGGGCGAGAACTCCAGGGATGAGCAGGAACTTGGCCTCAAGGGACTGTGAAAGCCTTCTTAACCAAAAAGGAGGAAGAGAGAAATGAGACAAAATGAAGTGTCAGTGACTCAGAGATTTCAAACAGAATCAAGAGGTTATTCTGGAGGCTATTCTTATGCATTATATAGATATCCCCTTTATAGTTTATGGTGTATTAGAGTGGCTAGAGGGAAGTACCTGAAACTGTTGAGCTGTATTCCAATAGCTTTGATTCTTTAAGTCAATTGTATAATGATATAGCTTTAACCATGTTTCACAAGATTGTGAAAACCTTGTGTCTGATGCTCCTTTTATCTAGAGTATGGACAGATGAGTAAAAAATATGGATAAGAAATAAAATACATAAAATAATGGGGGGGACAAAGGTTAAAATAAATTGGGTAGATGCAAATACTAGTGATCAATGAGAGGGAGGGATAAGGAACATCATATGTATGACATTTTTCTTTTTTCTTTTAATTTCTTTTTCTGGAACGATGCAAATGTTCTAAAAATTATCACAGTGATGAACACACACTATGTGATGATATTGTGAGTCATTGACTGTACAACGTGTATGGAATGTTTGAACAATAACATTTATCAATAAAAATATTTTTTAAAAATAAGTGCTGTCGAAATATTATTCTGAAGTGCTATCAAAATATCTCCCAAAGTATCTGTACCATTTTACATTCCCCCAGCTATGATCAGGGTTCCCATATCTTCACATTCTCACCAGCACTAGGGGATGATGATAGCTATCACTTTCAATCTATAGATCAATTTGGGGAGCATTGCTTTTTTTCTTCCCTAATAGCACTGGCTAGAATCTCCAGTACAATGCTGAATAAAAATTGCAAAAGTGGACAGATCAATATAGGGCAATCAATTTTATTTCTTTATACTAAAAATCAACAGTTGGGAAATGAAATTTTTAAAAATTCCATCTAAAATTACATCAAGAGAATAAAAATATTTCAAATTTAAGAAAAGAAGTGGAAGACAGTGAAAATGACAAAATATTGTTGAGAAATTTCAAAAGGTCTAAATAAATGAAAAGACATTCCATGTTAATTGATTAAAGTCTTTTTCATAGTGGCCCTCTTTCTTGCCACTCTGCTGACCTCATTTATAAGTTCTAATAGTATTTTGATGGATATTTTAGGATTTCCTATATGCATGATCGTGGTTTTTTTACTCCTTTTTAATCTGGGTGCTTTAAAAAAAATTATGTAGTTGCCTTGACTAAATCTGCTAGTATGATGTCAGAAGTGACAAAACTCAGAAATTAATATTGAAATTAATTCAGTAATTTCATATTAGGATGAGAGTAGTTTTACCCAAATTAAAAAAAAAAAAATTCAGTTGTTATTTTCAAACATGGGACAATTCTTTTCTTTTCTTATATTTTTTCTGTATATTTTTGCAGTCTATATCCATACCTATTAGTTTAATATATTCTTTAAAGATATATCATTATATATATATTTATTATTATGTGTAAAATGAATTCTCAGTTTTTCAGGAACTAATTTTTAACTAAGTTTTAATGTGAAGGCCTCTTCTCTCTCTGAGTTTCATCCATATATTCAACACATAATTTTTGTTGCTCTGCTTGGTGTAGCCCTATGACACATTGATGATTCAGTGTAAACAAATCCGCAACGATTTTTTTCTTTTGTAATGTTTACAGTAAGTGTATAGTCAAATACTAAACAAATGATCCAAAAATAAATGCATGATTCCTGATTGTGATAAATGCTATAAATAAAATATAGGATAGAAAACAGTGGGATTAAATCTAAGTGTATATGGGAGTGGAGGCGAAAATCAATTATCATCTGTGATCACCCTTGAAAATTTCTTACATGACCTGTAAAATATAATATATATGTATAATTTCTGTATGAGTTAGACTAAAGAAAGAAATAGAATGAAAATTTTATATGTGGATATCAGAACATTTTTAAAGAACTGACTAAAATCCATAGGGTAAAAGGAGTATGGATGAAGAATTCTACAGCATTCCTGTCTTCCTGAAAGATTTACTCTTTTAATATTGGTCTTATTAATGTAGCTATTTAATAAATTTATATGTGGTGAATATTAAATCAGACACTATTCTCATCTAATTTTGCAAAAGCAAAATTCTCAAATCATAAGAGGGGTTCAAATTCTGTCTGTGCCATTTGGGGAAGTAATCTTTCTATTGCTCAGCTTTTCCATTAGTAAAATGGGAATAAAAAGTTCCTACCTCATAATATATTTATTAGGACTGAAATGAGATAATCTAGTTAAAATAAATAGCATACAATCTGGCACATAAGAGCACTCAATAAATGTTAGCCATTTCTACTAATTATTTGGGGGGATGTTTTAAATATCAAAGTGGGAAAATTTACAAAGCATGAAACCAACACTAGTTAGTTCCTACCCACTTAGGATTGACCAAATGAGATTTGAGGAATGTCTTGTATTTCATATCATGAAATTGCTTTCACTATCCAGATATTGATAAGGAAAATAATACATCTCAAAGGATTATTTACTTACTCTAAAATAATAGCAATTAACTTTTGGGGCGTTGATTTGTTTTAGTATTGCACATTAAATATTCACTGTTGATTACTGCACTCTAGAACAGTTTGGCAGAAATGAAAGCATAAACCTTTAGCACTAATTATGCTACTTATTAACTGCTGATATATACCAAGTCTTTTCTTGTTTAGGTGGTAGATGCCATGTTAAGGTTTCAGAAATTATCATACATCAGCTGCAGTCAGTTTGTGAAATCTCCTTTGTGCCTTAAAAAACAAAACAAAACAAAACAAAACAAAAACCTTTACTCGCTAATTTTCCTGAGGCATATTGTTACAAAAACATAATCGACTCACTGTGAAATAGAGAGGGACTTGCGGAGAGCCCAGTGAATTACTTCATAAAAGTTTGCCAGCTTAGATTTTACTCATGTATTTGAAAACAAATAAAAATATGAACTCATTCATAACTATTTAAGGGAAAGATATGCTGTAGATTTTTAGGCATTTGATGTAAAAGTATATTTTGGCTTTAATTATCCATATGACTGCCTTAGTTCTCTAATTGGTTAAGCTTTCTTTTTGACTCTATACTGATATATTCTCTGCCCCTGAAGCAAGAGCATTTATTTTTCTGTTGTGGAAGTTGATAGTTTAAAATAATTTTTGGAGAGGGCGGCTGCCGTGGCTCAGCAGGCAGAGCTCCGACCTGCCGTGCTGGAGGTCTGGAGTTCGATCCCTGGTGCCTCCTGCCCATATGCAAATTAAAAAAAAATAATAATAATTTTTGGAGAATAAGCATAGTAGCCTTCACTTATATGTTGGGTACCTAACTGGTTATTCAACCCTCTCTATATGTTATCGCTGATCCTTTATCACAGCTGGGGCTCTCCAGTATGTAGGTTCCACATGGAGCTTAGCATGCAGGATATTTGCTAAGGAGCACCCTGAGGATTAATATGGATGGAAGGAAGGAAAGGAAGCATAAGTGGGCCAAAGTAGAGGTTCAGCTGTGCTGCAAACCCAACAATAGCCTCAACAGACAGCACAGGGAGACCTGGAGCTTGAATGGCCCTTGAGAATTGTCCTGAGTCAGACCAAGGTCTTTCCATTCCCTTGATGGTCACTGATTTAGGATACCATGGAAGGGGTATGACCATGGACAAGGTGGGTTCTCTGCACCTGAGTATAATACCTGAAAGGTTTGACAGCAGAAGCCTTTCTGCCAACCGCACTGCCAGCAGCTGGGGCAATCAGACCTTCCCTTAAGGGGAAGCTGGGGGTGTGTGTCCCAGATTTAACAACCTTGTAAATTCTACATTGACAATACTATTATCCCCATTTTACAGAGGACAAAGTTGAAGTTGGCCAAGTTGCTCAAATAGTAATTACCTAATTTGGAATTCAAAAGCAACGTTGCCCAACTCAGGAACCCTATGCTTTCCACTGTAGTTCATTGCTTCCTTGGCTTATTAGAAACACACCCGTTTTTTTCAAGGCTTGTATTGAAACAACCTGATTTGATACTTACCTCCAACCTTGCAGAGTTTACTGTAGCGATATTATACAGCTTGAATGCTTTTAATACTGCATTACAGATTGTAGTACATTTTCACAAATATAATATGACCAGATAAGTTTCTTGGCTCCTTATAGCCATTTGATAAACAAGTCAGAAAAATCATCATTGTTCCCAATTATATATTAGGGAACAGACACAAGTGATTAGATGACTTGACATAGTTACAAGATAATAAGTGAAAAAACTTGAAATTGAGCTTGAATGCTCTGATTCTAAATCCAGAGTATGGCTCTGATTATTTCATTAGAAATGTGGTTGTGTATTTTAATGTTTCAGCTTATTTAGAGGATTTGAAATTTTATTAGATCATGTACCAGGTCTTTATGAAATGCTACCTTAATTGAGTAAGAATCTTTCTCTCTTACATCAGCATTTTTAATACTCTACTCTTTTTTTTCTTCACGAGTACCATAATAGTCAGCCTTTGATATATTCAACTTATGCTTCTACTTAACAAAAATGTATGCAGAACTTGCACAGTGAAATGAAAAAACATTGATAACGCCATTGGCTGGGGCTTACCTCTGTTAGTAATAGGCTCTGGTTCTAGCCCATATAATGTACTCATCTGTGTCTGTATTGAAGCCTAAGGATAACAGCCATCCTATCAGATATGATACTCACTGGAGAATTTTTCTGTTTTGCTCTTTCCCTGTATATATTTTTTTCTTTTGTTATTTGCTTGTTAGACATGTGGCCATACTGATAGCTTTAGCAAGTTTTTTCTACCCTGAACTTGTAGGTTGCAAATATATATAATTTTTCAAATATTGGTAGAAATCAGCAGAACAGATCTGAGCAGCACAAATATATATTTCTTCATTTCCCTTATTCTTTTGTGTATGCTGCTTTGAATATTGGGCCTTACTGTCTGTTTTCATTTTAACTGGAGCATAGCTAATACTGAGATTTGAAACATACTCTCATAAAGATACCTTTTCTATAAAATAAATCTTAAAATGGTGAGTTAAATTTCCATATAGCCTTAAAGTTAAAGATGATAATAATAAGTAAATGAAACAATAACTTGTTTATTACTTTTATTCCCATTGTTTGAAATATATATATACATATACTTGATATAGAAATGGTATTGGGTATGTATACACAGGATACATTTGCACTGGAAATATATGTATGTCTTGAACTATTTTTTTTCCTTTGGATTGCTCAGTACAGTAGCTGCAGCTTTTATTACAAAGCAGCTTCTACTCAGTACAGTAGCAGCAGCTTCTATTTTCTGTTAGGAAAAAGTGGCATAAAAAAAGATAGACAATGAAATTCAGTCCAGGATAGTAGGATATAACCTAAAGATAATCTGGCAAGAACCTAGGGTTCCATCTTCCCTGAAGTAGTAATATGTTCAAATTCTACCAATTTTTCCTTCTAATAGACAGTCAGATACATCACTCCACAATGCAGGCCACCTCTTTTAGTTTCTTAGAGGTATGTTTTACAATTAACTCATTTGGCACTTTGCAAAGTCATGGTGCTCGCAAAAATAATTTTCTATGCTTTAAGTAAACAGCTGGTGACTTCTGTTTCAATAATTTTCCAGGCCAAAATAGTTTCAGACATGGTCAGTGACAACCTTTAATAACATGAGCTTTTACCCACAAGGTTTATGTGTTTCACATAACTTGGCATTAATAGGTAAAAAATAAAAAGCAATTTTCATCAGCGTATGTGCTAGAAGGAAACCAAACAGCTAAGAAATTCCTGGCCCTGGATTTATAACATAGAGGTGAGTAGCCATCTATTCAAGCAAGATGAAGGTTAAACCTTTAGACCCATCAATCATTATTAAAAACAGAACATTGGGTCTATTAATTACCCTATGGGTTGGAAAAACATGCGCCCATAGATTATATGACTATTTATGCCTTTAGGTTGTATAGTATGTGTGCACCTCATTGATGCATGCAGGTACATGTAGGTATACTCACACACATATTTTATAAATGTATTTGTGTGTATATCTAGGTATACATTCTTTTTCTCTATGTATATATGTGCGTGTGTGTGTGTATATATATATATACACACACACACACATTTTCAATCATTCCTTCAATAATCTGAGCTAGGCTATTATCGGTGAGGATTCTCAGACTTGAGAGAGTAATTTTCCCAAGGTCGCCCTTATGGTAATCCAAGAAGTGTACTTTAAATTCTAACCCAGATATGTCTGATTCCCGAGCTCTTTCTCTTAACCACTATTTATCTGGACCTTCCTCGTTTTCCATTCAAGCTGCTTCTCCTTTAGCCCTGATATTTCTTGGCTTACATTTTACTGTATTTCTCGCAAACCAGCTGTGAGATTTCTAAATCCAGCTCAGTGATTAGGAATGGCATATATATATATAGTGTGCCTTAGCCATGTGTCACTGGGATTCAATGAACAGGTAGCAAACCTTATATAGGAATATCCCGGGGTTCCTTGCACTCTAAAAAGAAAACCAACATGGATAATGAATAATGCACTCCGTAGTGATAGTTTCCTAGTCCATGCTTTCAGTTACTAGATATTTTACAAGAGGTGCAAACTTAAAGCCAATGAATTTGACTTTAGCTGTTTTTTTAATTTCCTCTTATTATTAGAGATGGCAAGACAGATATAAAAGAGAAAGGGAAACAAATTGAGTGACTAGATAATCTACAGGAATCAAATAAAGTGATAAAATCACCCAAAACCTTAATAATAAGTCTTCCAATCTCTGTGTTTGTTATTATAGGTTACTCAGTGAAATTTCCCTACAAACATGTTACATGAAAATATGATAATGTGGTACTTATCAAAAGCTTTGTAAACTAAAAATAGAGATAAACACATGGTATACAATTAAAAACAAATACTTTCCAAAAGAGGATTAGAAATATTTTATCACCTTCCTTAGAGTAATGCATTTAAGGTCTTAATTTTACAACCATAGCTTTTAATTTCCTATGAACTCTCAGTTTAGCTCAGCATTTTAGGTTGATCAGCATTTTAGAATTCTTTTCTAGCTTTCCTGCATCTTTATCTTTTTAAAACAGTCTTATCAGGAAACCTACTTATTTTCAGGTTGTGGCTAGCTGTATGCTCATTTTCAATAATAAAAACTAATCCATGTATTTCTATAGTAACTTTATTCCACAGAAAATTCATGACTGTATTTTGCTCTTCAAAGTACAGCCCCTCAGCTCACTTCATCTGATAACCATTTTGGATTAGTAATTGATTGGTCTCTGTTGTCAGTATCAGATTACAAGCTCTCAAAAGACACAGACTGTGCACTCTGTTATACGTCTTTACCCCATATTGTCCTTTGAAATGCCAAGAACTCTGAAGTTAAGAAAAAACTCCTAGATTGATTTTTATCTTTGCAGCCAAATAGGGGAGGACAGGTACCATTTCCTCTAACTTTAAGGTGGTCAAGCAATCTTGGAACAGAGATTAAAAGCTTCCAGCCTCTATTCTGAACCCATTCACTTAATGCAGGGCTTCTCCCTGACATATCCCTAACTGCCGAGGTCAGTGAAACACATACCTCTGTGTGGGGCTTGGTCGCTTAACAGCTGGCTGGATGGAATTTTTTTCAAAGTCACATTTTATATATATAAAAAATCTATAATATTGCATTGTATCTTTTTTATGTTTATTTGAATATAAAAATGATATTGCATGCAATTAACATCAAATTGAACAGATGTATGAGTAAGCGGTGGCATCTTTATCTTGCAGCTAGCTCCTACTATTCTCTGTTCCCTCCTTATCACCTGTACTACACCCTGGAATATACACTCCCTAGTTTAAGAATCCATGGTGAGATCTTTCAGAAAAATCTCTTTGCTTCAATTTAGGCTGGCAAAAATGCTTCAGATATAGAAATTCACTTGGATAGTACAAATTCATGAGGCAGCTCTTGGTCTACAAGATAGAGTGATGAGTTTCATGGGACCCTAAATTCCCATCGGGATTCATGAGGGGGTCACTGCAGAATGCAAGCTCTTGGTTCTTTAGCCATTGCTTCAATTTGAGCAGCTTTCTTTCATCTTTTCTTTTAAGATTTCATTTTGTAATTTTTTTTCTATTTTTATATGTCTTCCTTTGTTTTTTAAAAGCAAGTGCCCACTGAGTTAAAGAGAAGATATAATGAGATTCAAAGTAAGAAATTATCTTTGAATTTTTTCTCTTTTTCAACCAAAATTCTTATAAACAGCTAGCAAAAGATTAATGTGTCAAAACTAGATATTACAGTGATGGAGCTATAAAAAGCTCATACATGTTTTCTAGGCTTGGTTTCTGATTCAAGGTAGCATCCTTTTCAGATGTCATAGAGATTTTCTGAACAGAGAGTTCACAACTTTATTGGGGAGCCCATTACGTTTTGGGACAGCTCTTCTTCTTAGCAAGTTCTTTGAAACTGAAACAGAAAACACTCTTGCATAATTTTTGCTCTAAGATACGTAGGTCCATGTTCTGCAGAATAGCACAAAACACATGTACCTCTCATCTACTAAAATAACCTTCCACTAGAGGCTGAATTACTGTGAAATTAATGAAGATTCAGCTTCAAGTTCTTCATATGCAGAAGCTACTTCCAAAAGCCTGGGAAGGGGCTCTAGCAATAGCTCTCAAGGTCATGTGCTTGTTGTTTTGTTTTTCAGATTTGGAAAAATAAAATTTTTCCCCACAATCAGTAAGTAGAATAGTTTTCTTTTCTCACTCCACTATTTTTTTGGTTAGATTTCTATTCACATTAGGTGGCATCAAAAAGGCTGTGGCAGTTCTGGGATTTGGATAAGGGGAGACATAGTTGGGAATGCATTTAGTTTGGGTTGAATGAGGTATATTTATGTGGTTTGAAGTAATTTTTTCATGTATTTAAGTAATGGCTAGTCATCCAAATTTATAGGAACGGCCTCCAGAAAACACCTACCAGAAACACTCACTCTACTATTACTTAAATATGTAGGACCAGAGATCATACCATGATATGAACATGTCCTAAGATATCTCATATCAGCAATATGTTGGTAGGTTTGAATGGATGGTATATGGTGGAATGTATGGAATAAATAATAGTGGAACTAGTTATTAGGGAAACGCAAAGCAAAACCACAATGAGATATTGTACACCTATTAGAAAGGCCATTACTAAACAAGCAGGAAGCTATAAGTGATGGAGTATGTGGAGAAATAGGAACTCTCTCTCATTGCTAGTGGGAATATGAAATGGTGCAGCCCCTGTAGAGGATGGTTTGGCAGTTCCTCAGGAAGCTAAGTATATGTAGAGTTGCTTTATGACCAGGCAATCCCGCTGCTAGGGATGTATCCAGAAGATCTGAAAGCAGGAACACGAACAGACATTCTGCCCACTGATGTTCTTAGTGGTATTATTCACAAAGCCAAAAGATGGCAACAACCCAAATGTCCATCAACAGATGAATGTACAAATAAAATGTGATATATACATACGATGGAATATTATTCAGCAGGAAGAAGGAATGAACTCCTGAAGAATGCAACGACATGGATGAACATCAATGACAACATGTTAAGTGAAATAAGTCAGACACAAAGGGACAAAACATTGATATGAACTAATTGTGATATGTAAGCTCATCAACATAAAATATGAAATATAGGTTACCAGGGTTTAGAATGAGAGTAAGGAATGGGGAGTGGTTGCTAAATACGTGCAGAATGTTTAACTAGGTTGAACTTAAACATTTGGGAATGGACAGAGGTGATGATAGCACATTATTGTGAGAATAATTAACAGTGTCGAGTGGAGTGTGAATGTGGTAGCAGGGGGAAGTTTAGAGTCATGTATGTCACTAGTAGGAAAGTTGGAGGTTGAAGCATGGAAATGTACAACGCAGTGAATCTTGTGGTAGGCAATGTCCATGATTAACTGTACAAGTATTAAAATGTTCTTTCATGAACTAGAACAAATCTATGGCACTTTTACAAGGAGTTAATAATAGAGGACTATATGGAAATAAATGTACCTATTGCAAACTATGAACTATAGTTACAGTAACATTTTAATAATCTTTCACCAACAGTAGCAAGTAGACCACACCAATCCCATGGGGGGGTGGATAAAGGATATGAGAGGATTTGGGTTTCCTTTTTTATTTTTATTTCTTTTCTAGAGTAACAAAAATGTTCTAAAATTCATCATGGGGTTGTAGGCACAACTATGTGATGGTACTGTGAACCAGTGATTGTATACTTTGGAAGGTTTGTATGGTTTGTGAATCTATCTCAATAAAACTGCATTTAAAAATAAAATGGTGTTGGAGGTTTGAATGTCTGATCATGATTTTTAAAATTGGTCAGTAGACAGTTCTCTAGCCAATATTCTCTGCTCTTGACAATATGCTAGGTAATGAGACATGTTCAATTATGAATACACCATGCATATTCAGTCATTTCTTTTTAAAATCAATTTTTTTTGCTTACACTATATCCATATCCACCAAACATATACTCACGCATCCCTCCTCCCCCCATCCCCTGGGAGCCTCTGACCTACTCTCTGACTCTGTAGATTTGCTCTTTTCAGCCTCTCTTTTAAGTGATACCATACAATATTTGTTCTTATGTGTCTTGCTAATTTCACTGGGAATAATGTTTTCAAGGTACTTCCATGTTTGCAGCATATTTCATAACGTTATTTTTTCTTATGACTGAATAATGTTCCAATGTGCGTATTCACTACATTGTGTATATCCATTTATTTTATCACAAAGATGAGTTTTTTCCACCTTTTGGCAACTGTAAATAATGCTGTTATAAATATTGGTGTACAGGTATTGTTTGATGCCCTGTTTTCATTTTCCTTGGGTATATACCTAGAAGTGGAATTACTGTGTCATTTCATGTATCATAGTTTTATATTTAACTTTTTGAGGAACCATCATGTTGCTTTCCACAGTGGCTGCGCCATCTTATTTCCGCCAACAGTGCACTGGCATTATGATTTCTCTGTATCCTCTTGAGCACTTATTTTCCTTTTTTGTTTGTTTGTTTAATAACAGCTATCCCTGTGGGTTGGAAGTGGTATCTTATTGTGGTTTTCATTTGCCAAACATGTTTTCATATGCTTAGTGGCCATTTGTATATCTTTTTTTAGTAAAATGTCTATTTAAGTCCTTTGCCCATTTTTTATTGGTTTGTTTGTCTTTTTGTTGTTGAGGAGTTCTTTATTTTGAATGTTAAACCTTTACCAGATAAGCAATTTGAAAATATTTTTCCCTTTCTGTATGTATATTATCTTTTCACTTTCTTGATAGTTTTACTTTCTCCACTTTCTTTGATGTACAAAAATTGATGAAGTAAAACATTTCTATTGTTTCTTTCTTCTTGTGCTTTTGGTGTCGTATCTAAGAATCCATTACCAAATTTCATGTTTTAAGGATTTGTCCCTGGATTATCTTTTAAAATCTTTATAGTTTTATCTCTTATGTTTAGATCTTTGATACTATTGAGTTAATTTTTGTATATGGTGTGAGGTAGAGTTCCAACTTCATTCTTTTGCATATGGAAATACAGTTTTCCTAGCACCGTTTATGAAAGAGGTTCTTCTTTCTCCATTGCATATACTTAGCATCCTTCAAATATCAATCCTCCTTGCCTGTATAGATCTATTTCTGGATTTCAACTCTGTTTCATTGGTTGACATGTCTATATTTATGCCAGTACTGCACTGTTTTGATTACTGATACAATTTTAAATAAAAAAACTTTTTGAGTCCTTTAACTTTGTTCTTCTTCAGTATTGATTTGACTATTTTGGCCTCTTGCAGTACCACATGATTTTGAGGATCAGCTTTTTCATTTCTGCAAAAAAGGCTGTTGGAACTTTGATAGAGATTTCATCACATTTTTAGATCATTTTGGGTAATACTAACATCTTATAAACATTGTTTTACCATCTGTGAACATAGGATGCATTGACAGTTACTTACATCTTTAATTTCAGCAGTGTTTTGTAGTTTTCAATATATCAGTATTTTATATCCTTGGTTAAATTTATTCCTAAGTATTTTATTCTCCTAGATGCTATTGTAAAAGGAATTGTTTTCTTAATTTCTTCTTCATATTGCTCATATCTATAGAAACAGTTGATTTTTGTTTGTTGATCTCGTACCTGCCACTTTGCTAAAATTGTTTATTAGCTCTAGCAGTTTTCTTGTGGATTGCTTTGGATTTTTAATATATATATATGAGATCATGTTGTCTGCAAGTAGGAATAGTTTTACTTCTTTCCTTCCTATTTGGATACATTCTATTTTTCTTGCTACAGGAATAAGGGCTAGTCACTCTTTCGCTTAGAAATGCTGAACTTTCTCTCAGCAGCCTGTCACTCATTGGGCACTGTCCAGTCTGGTTCAAGGCTTACCACTTAGTCAATTCCAATCCCTTTTTCCAGCTCATTAATTTTTCTGCTGGAATGAGCTATCTGTAAAACTTCCAACTCCTCCAATTTGCCTGATAGTTTTTTTTTGTTGTTGTTGTTGTTGTTGTATACTGTATGTGAGTATTCCTTTGATTGTAGCACTATTTGTTGAATTTTTGTTTTGTTTATTGTTTGTTGGATTTTCTTATTTTTTGGTTTTTTTTGTTTGTTTATTTTTGGTAATACATGGTCCAGGAATCGTACCCGGGTCTCCTGCATAGCAGGCATGAGTTCTAACACTGAACTATCCTTGCACCTCCTGATAATTAGTTTTGCATGAAATCTGCACAAACTGTCATTTATCAGAATAACTGCCTTTTCATTACCAAAAAATTGTAGCAGCACTATAAACACTGAGTGTATCTGTTATGATTCATATGTGAAAGAAAACTGAGAGAGGTTTTCCCTAATCTGTAACAATCCTAAAAATTAACATGGCATTTCCAATGATAGATTGGGAAACTGAAAGAAGATTTTCTAAATAGCATTAATAAAAAACAAATTTCAATCAACCACGCCAAAAAGTCCTGATTATTTCTCTATTTATTGCTATAGAAAATATTACAAAACCATTATTATAAAGAGGCAATTAAAGAATATACAACCAAAAATGTAGGAGAAAGAGTGTGAAAAAGATGTGCCAGGCTGTTAATAAAAGTGATGTTGTTTACGTTTCTGGGTTTTTGATGTATGTGGTATTTGACAGTCTTTTAACAATTTGGAATTTATTTTATTCTCATTCTAAACAAATAATCACGTTCATAACTAATTTGACATTTGTAATTTTATGTTATTTTTTCATTAAAAGCCCTCTTTACCAAGCTGTATGAGCTGTAGGCCCCTGAACAATTGGTTCTACCCTTCAAATATTCCCAAACAGTGCTCAGGTCTCTTATCCTTACCCCAGGTAAGCATTCTCAGTTGCTTTGACTCCTCTTTGTGTCCTTATGCTCTTTAGCTAAGACTGCACTCCCCTAAGGAGACTGAGAATATGCAGATTTGAATGGTTGGGTGAAGGTTCAGCATGGCTTAGTAAAATTAGTATATGCTTGGCATCAGACTTATATAGACTTGCATTTCAGAATTTTAAGTTTTTAGTCCTATGATATTAGGCAGTATATTTCACATTTACTTTAAGATTCAACTCTGTCCTTTGCAAAGACACGAATGATAGTTCCTAACTCAAGGTTGAGGAGTGTAATGACAAAAATTTGTGTAAGTTATCTAGCTTGGTGCTTGGTATACGATGATCAGATAATGTTTGCTCTACTTTGTATTGGTGTTTAAACAGAAGCACATGCTCTTTCTGCACCTTTCACAGAAATTGGAGAAAGTTTGATTACATGTTTTAAAGAAGCAATGTCTCTCGTTTTGCATGTGTTAAAAGGCCTGTTTCCCCTAGTGAGCTATCAGACAGGCTGAGCACACGAATCACTAGTCACTGAATTCCAAGCTAGCTAGACCTGGAGAAGTTTCCAGCAATTATGTGGTGTGCTGGCTTCCCAGTGACTCTGGTTGTCTGCTGACCTGGAAGCCCACGGTAGAACTTCTAGTACTTCTCTGGGCCTTCCGAGTTCACTTCTGGGGAGGGAACTGTCATCTGTGAGCAAGGTAGGAACATGGCCCATTGTTGAAACTAATTTCATTATTTATGGATTAATTTTCTGAATTTGGAATTTTCAATAGGTTTTCCACTCTGGCAGCCTCTTTTTTTGTCATTGTATGTTTAACACACTAAACAGAAGACGAATGGTTGTGGAGGGGGGTGGGTTAGGATAAATCGATATTTTTTGGCATACCTGGCAAAGAGTTTGAAATGAGAGAATGAAGAAATTATGGACAAATTGGCTGCAATAATAAAGATAATTGCAATAACAGATTATGTATGAATTTGAATTATCTGTAACATTCATGTTCCTACAGGTTAGAGGTATCAAAGTTACCTGACATTTAGACTAGAGTATAAAAATATTGTGTGGTCAGTGGGCTAGGTATCGAGAAGTAGTTCTCTGTGATAAAAAAGGAAAGGAAAGTGTACATATAACACTGTGTGATTGCTGAATGGTGCCAAACTGGACCGAAGAGCTCCTGACTACTGCAAGGGAGCTGCTCCATTCCAGGGAGTTTTTGCCACTGATAATGTGGACCCAGTGAGTCTGGTCTTTTATTCTTTTCCAGCAAAGCTGGAAATCTAGAATTGTATGGGAAATCATATAATATAAAACCATTGGAAGAATTTAAAAAGGAAACACTGCCATGTGGCCCAAATATAAGATTTGGCAGGGCTGATCTGGCCCATGCATAGACATTTGTAACATCTCCTTACAAAGTTGATGAATAACTATCAGTGAACATATAACCCCAGGGAGACATTGAGGGCAGGAGAGGAGGGAAAGTGCTGGAGAAAACTGGCTCAGACGAGTGACTTTTGAGCTGATCTGGGTGTTGAATGACATGTGGAAATTTACCCATGGTATGTGTAGGTTCAGGAAAAGTACATGCAAAGGCCCAGAAGTATGGAAAGCGTGCGACTTGTTCTTGCATGCTCAGTCAAGAGCATTATGATGGGAAAATTGAGGGTCTGGAGAGAAAATGATAGATGACTCTAATGGCTGGAGAATTTTATTTTGCTTTGCAATTCAATTTTAGTCCCTTTGTCGGAAGTACTTAATTGTTTTTCTTGATTTATTTCCAGGGGAAAGACAGAAATTTTCATAAATAAATAGATAAGACAAAGCAATGAAAAAAGTGAAAAACCCTCACCTAGAATTCCTCTCACCCTGTATTTCTACTTAACTATAATATGTAGATATACTTTATGAAAGTAATTTCTGCTAATGCCATTAACTGGATGTAAAAGAGTAAAGTAATTTATATCCTTACAGTTAGATGCTTTTAGAAGACTTTACTACTGTCAAAAAATTGGATATAATTAATACCAGGTTTGCCTTTTCTCCCAAGTGTCTAAATTTTCCCTTTTATAAAGACAAAGAGCATATAGCTCCTTCTTTTCTGTTAAAAAGAAATCCTTGTAGTTTTTCTTACTGAAAGTCCCTAATTAAAATGTTCCATTTGAAGGATTTTTTGCCAACCCAAATTCTTGTTAGGCAAATGTTCTATACTCCTCACTGAAGCATAAGGTTGCAGTATTCCTAGAGGGCAAATTTGCAAAAGACCACTGACCCCCAAATATACAGCAACATATATTATGCCAATATTTTGAAATTTAGAGAGTTCCAGACATTTTTTAATGAATAGGAATTCAGTAGTCAACAGATTTTATATGTATCACTTTGTAAAAATGAAGTGATACTTTAACATCCTCTTAACAGAGAACATGCTCTTTTAGTTTATATAAGAGCAATTCAGCTTTCATATTTCCCTGCTTCACTTTACCTTAAGGAGAAAAATATTACAAGGTGTTCTCTATGCACAAATCATTCTTTTTGCAATATCATCTTAGAATCTGCCTTTTTGTCTTCTTTTAATCTCAGAGGAAGTCAGGATGAATTTCAGTAACTTCTATAGAATAAATTTGAAGTCTAGTTATTTTCTTTTTAAAAAATTATCAATTCTTAACATCTTCTAATAAGCCATAGGTATTAATTCTCCCATTTGTAACACCTCTTATAATTCTTAGGGACTTGCAGTAGAGGGAAGTAATCACCATAATAATTTAAACGGATCATTATCTTGTTCAATTAGAGTTGCCTAGACAAATAAATCATTGCTTGCATTTGTTATTGTAATTGCATATAATTTTGTTTAGTAATGTGTCATTTATTAGTAATGATTGTTACATTAAAATTATAACAATGGAAAGTCTGTATATATAGATTCAATGTTTTTATTAAAATTAATAATTATAAGGACTTACTTTTTATTTTATTTTTAATGAATGGATAGAGAGAAACTATTTTAAATGAAAGCATGTAAATGTTTACTCTTGCTAATAATATATTGTTATAGGTAATTCATTTCTCAGAATCAAATAGAAATATTTTGATTTTGCTTCTGAATTCAAGGTTATGTTTACATATATTTAAATAATTAAAGTGTCTAAAATATGCAATAAATACAACACTACAAATTTATGAGAAGATAGACTAATTCCTTTATGATGTATACTGTTTAGGAATCTACATGAAGATATTTTTAATTGTTTATATATCATGTATCAAAATAATTGATTTCACTTATAATCAACAATGAAAATTAAAAAGCTCAGTTAGGTTTTAGCTCTTGATAAATCACCTATCAGGTAATCATTAAATTACAATTGAATTCACTGAGTGAGCCATCTGATAGTATTTCTGCTATAGAGGCCTTGGTTTTTGCAACTAGGAAAACTGCCATTCAGTCATGGCTATGGGTCATTGTGTGAACAAAGGCAATGCTGCTCCTCCAGCAGAGATAAATTGAAGACATTGACAGTAATTTCTTTTATTAAATGTACATGATTCTTTGTGAAAATAATATTTTAATTTTGATAAATAATTTTATGGGGGAAATTCTATTTCAAACAATAATTGAAAAATTTATAAAACCAATCTTAAATCTGTACATTTCTTACTACAATTATTATTGTTTAGTCTTATTGAACTAAAATTTTGCAACAGGCACACTGGCCTTCCTTTAATTCCAAAAAAGGGCCAAGTTCTTTTCTACCACTAGGCTTTCTCTTGTGCTGCCTGGTATGCTTCCTTTCCAACCCCTCAAACTTTCCTATTGCTGGCACCTTGAATTTTATCCTTTTAAATTAACGTTACCATCTGTTCTAGTTTTAAAACTGCTAGAATGTGATATACCAGAAACAGAATGGCTTTTAAAAAGGGGAATTTACTAAGTTGCAAGTTTACAATTCTAAGACTGTGAAAATGTCCAAATTAAGGCACCAACAAGAGGTTACCTTCACTCAAGAAAGACCGATGAAGTCAGGGTTTCTCTCTCAATTGGAAAGATGTATGGTGAACATGGTGACATCTGCTAGCTTTCTCGCCTGGCTTCTAGTTTCATGAAGCTCCCCCAGGGGTGTTTTCCTTCTTCATCTCCAAAGGTTTCTGGTTGTGTGGGCTCTAGTGGTTCTGGCGCGCTAAAGGTTTTTCCAAAATGGTTTCCTCTTAAAGGGCTCCAGTAAGTAACCCCACCTTGAATGGGTGGAGACACATCTCCATGGAAACCATCTAATCAAAATTTATCACCCACAATTCAGTGGGTCACATTCCATGGGAACGATTAGAAAGGTCCCATCTATCAATATTGAATGAGGATTAAAGGACATGGCTTTTCTAGGGTACATAATTACTTCAAACTGGCATACCACCTTAAACATCTTTTGACATCCTGTTATTCTTTCACGTGGCATCCTGTTATTTTCTTACATAGCCCTGTTACAATTATTAATTACTCATTTATTTGTTTGCTTCATTCTCATCGGGTCTCTCTGAGTGTCTGTATATTCAGCACCCATGAGGGGGCACATCTCTAGAGATAAGTGGTTAAGAGCCACTAAGAACCAGACTGCTTTGGTTTGAGTCCTAGCTGTGCCATTTAGGAGCAGTGTGACCTTAGGTGAGTTTTTTTAATCCCTTTTGTGAATCTGTAAAATGGGAATAATCATACCAGGATTATGTGTATTAATTTTTGTAAATTAATTGGCATGCAGTGAGAACTCATTAAATGTCACCAAACTAGGTATCACTGTGCCTCGTACATAGTAAGAGATCAATAAACATTTGCTGAGTGAGTGAATGAATGACACAGTGGGACTTTGGTGTCAGAAAGATTACAGTTTGAATGCCACTTCCACCACCTATCACTTTAGGAAAATTATTTAACTTTTTGAACCTCAGTTTCTTATTGTATAAAATAGGTTAACTCTCTGGAGGGTTTTGCAAGTGTGGTAGTTAGGTTCAGGTGTCAACTTGGCCAGGTGATGGTACCTAGTTCTGTTGCTGTGGGCTTGAAATGTTAGCATGTGAAACTCTTCTATGGCTGATTTATATCTGCAGTTGGTTAGGGGGAGTGCCTTCCACAATGAATCATGTTTAATTTAATTAGTTGGAGGCTTAAAAGAGAGAGGTCAGAAGAGAGCTCAATGCATCACAGCCCAAGCAGTTCAGCATACCTCATCTCAGCACTCGCAGGTCAGTCCAGACATTTGAAGATACCGGAAGGAATTGTCCTGGGGAAAGCTGTTAGAACCCAGAAGCCAGGAGAGAAGGCCAGAACATGTCACCCTGTACCTTCCCATATAATAGAGAGCCTCTGATGAAAGTTAGCTGCCTTTCCTCTGAAGAATTATAAATTGTTAACTAAATAAAAAGCCAATCCATTTCTGGTGTGTTGCATTCTGGCAGCTTTGGTGGACAAAAATAGGAGGGATAAAATGAGGTCCTCTATATGACATGTTTTATGACTTATTTCTGTTTTGAAATCTTAATCATTCTACCCTTGGAGTAGTGCTGTGGTATTCAAACAGTCCTGCCTAAACACAGCATTACCTGTTGCTGGGATAATTATCCTTAACACTTCTAGTCATCAAAACTACTTGGTGTTATAAATAACAGAAACCAATTCAACCTGACTGGCCTAAATTAACTAAGTAATTAATTAAAGGAAATTTATTCTAAGTCTACTAGCAGATTGAACTAGCATCACCTATGAAATCTTCAAAACCTATATTCCTTTTTGTTTCTCACTGCCCCCTTAAACTTTATTTAGTAGGTTCAATCTTCTCCTTGATGAAAACCTTGCAGATGTCATGGCTTTTCCACCCACTCTCATGAGACAGAACAGCCCTATAGTCACTTAATTAGCATATACTGGTTGTATTGGTTTGCTAATGCTCCCAGAATGCAATATACCAGAAATGAGTTGGTATTATAAAGGAATTGATTAATTTGTAAGTTTACAGTTCTAAGACTATAAAAATGTCCAAACTAAGACATCCAGATAAAGATACCTTGACTCAAGAAAGGCCAGTAGATTCAGAACACCTTTGTCAGCTGGGAAGGCACATGGTTGGGCTGCTGGTCCTTTGGCTTCTGGTTTCAAACAATTTTCTTGGGGATGTTTACTTTCTGCATTTCCATACATCTCTGTCTGTGTTGGCTCTAAGCTTTTGCCAAAATGGTTCCCTCTTAAAAGACTCCAGTAAGCAGATTAAGACCCATGTTGAATGGGAAGAGACACATCTCCATACAAATGATCTGATCAAAAGGTGCCACTTACAATTGGGTGGGTCACATCTCCATGGAAACAACTTCATCCAGAAAATCCCACTCAACAATATTAAATGAGGATTAAAGAACATAGCTTTTCTGGGGTATATAACAGTTTCAAACTGGCACATTGGTGTATTCATTTTCTATTGCCGATATAGCACAGTATCATACACATGATAGCTTAAACTTATAAATGTATTGTTTTACAGCTCTAAAGGTCAGAAATCCAACATTGGTCTTACTGCACTAAGGTCAAAGTGTTAGCAGGGCTACATTCCTTTCTCGAGTCCCATGCCTTTTCCAGCTTCTACAGGCTACCTACATTTCTTTGCTTATGCCCTTCCTCCAGCTTCAAAGTGAGCAATGGAGAATCAAGTTTTTTTCACATTGCATCTCTCTGACCCTCTCTTCTGTCTGCCCTTCTCCCACTTTTAAGGACACTTGAGATTATATTGGTTATTCTTGGTTAATCCAGGGAAATTTCCCCATTTCAAGGATACCTGAATAGCAACCTTAATTGTGCCTGCAACCTTAATTCCCTTTTTCCATGTACTATGACATTTCCTTAGGTTTGAGGGATTTGTAAATGGACATCTTTGGGCACTATTATCCTGCCTGCCAGCAGGATAGCTAATAGAGTAGCCTGTATAATATTCAAAACTCCAGCCTTCTAGATTGGGCATTTGCTCTTTAGGCTTTCTCAAACAGGAGCCAGGCACTCTTCCTTTTAACCTTACAGTGCTTCCATATCAAAGCTCTCCGCAAAGTTCCTGTGAAACTTTTTCTCATCAGGTTTGGGGCTCAAAGTTAACATTTCCCCAGTCCTCCCCTGAAGAGATGGACTAGTCTCACAGCACATTGAGTGTCCTAAATGGCTCCCTTTAGGAAAGTTCTTCACCAATTCATTCACCAAAGGCTATCTTTCATTCTCCCTCATCAATATCAATATCATTGGTCAGGCTAAGGGGACAGAAAGTAACAGAACAGGATCTGGAAACCATTTCCTTATAAATCCACGTGGGTTCAAAGAGAAAGGTTCTTTGCATATTTGTTGAGGTAGGAAGAGTTTTGTATCCTGGTACAGAAAGTTAAGCCATTGGCTCATGAAACACAAAGGTTAGGCTTTTGGCATGAGTGAAAGTGAGAATTAAAGAGCCATGGGTAATCCGAATTGATTTCTCTCTCCATCTCTCATCTCTGATTCTTCCTGCAAGTGTGCCTCATTAAACTCTCCTCTGTGAATAGCTGTTCTATAGTTCCTGGTCTTACGGCTGAGTCTGCCCTTGCACATAGCTCTCGAATTACAAGCCTAGCTGAATTCTCTTGTCCTAAATCCAAATTCCAAGGGAAAAAAATCTCTGATTTCCCAGCTGGAGCTTCTTGTTTATACTTGTTCATTCAAATGTAACCTGTAGGATGGGATATGTTACACGGGATAGCATGCTCCCCCCCTAAAAATTTGGGGAACAGATATAGGAGAGCCCATATGACTTGTTGCAGTCTCAGAACTATGCATTACAATAGTTGATAAATTTTATAATAACAATGAGACAAAACCAATAATCATTATAATAGTCAAAGTTAACTGAGATGTTGGGAATTGAATTATGCCTCCTATAAGGGATATGTTTACCTCTTAAAAAAAAATTCTTTCTGTTTGTAAATAGGACCTTTGAAGATATTTTCATTGGTTAAGGTGTGGACTCACTTATGACTAAGGTCATGTCACATTGAATAAGAATGGACCTTAATCCATATGGGTGAAGACCTTAGAAGCAAAGGAAATTCAGACTCAAAAGTCAGAATCCAGAGAGAATGAAGTGGATCAGCACAATGTCAGAGGCAGAGATGCAAGCCAAGGGCCTGGAAGGATTGCAGCAAACTGGCAACAGAACTCTGCAGACTTCTGGAGGAGGCATGGTCTGTTGAGAACTGACTTTGTACTTCTAGCCTCTAAAACCATGAGACAATAATGTTCATTAGTTAAACCAACCAGTGAGTGGTATTTGTCATAGCAGCCCTGGCAAAATAAGACTACAGGCTACTATTGTCAGGCTCTGCATTATCACATCTGGCTATCACCTCAACCCATATGGAGGTTCAGCTGTTATCTCTGATTCATGGAAAAAAAAACTTGAGGCTCAGAGAAATGTAGTAACTTGTTCAAGGTCACACTGGGAGTAAATGATGACCAGGACATGAATCCACCTTTCTCTGCCTACAGAGTCCATCAAAATTATCATTAGAAGAGTATTCACTGTATAATTTTAACAACAACAAAAATTTTATAAAATATTATGTGCATTATTAGCATTTAGATCTATATTCATGCCTAGGGTATACACACACACACACATATACACACCTCTCTACACCTATATCATATATAGATAGATAGATAGATAGATAGATAGATAGATAGATAGATAGATATAGATTTCTTTCTCTCTATGTATGCATACATATATATATATACCTTTCTACATCTATGTCTTATTTATACAATCTACCCAAACTGCTCCCCTCCCTCTCTTGCTCTGTAGGATATGTAATTAGAAGTGAATGCTGTTTATTTCTTGGAATAGCATAATTCATTATTTAATTTTTTTTCTGCGGGAATTTTTGTTAAAGAGCATATATTCATGGTTTCATAAGAACAAAATGCTTTGCAGTTTTGTTTCATGAAAAGAGCAAAATGTCAAGATCATTTTCTCATTCTGCTAAGTCTCTGGAGAGTGAAGGTGTTTCCTCAGTGCTTCTTGTCTGCTTTTTTTCCATAGTTCAGACAGGATTGTCCTGCTGTTTCCGTCTCTGAATAAAATCCCCTAAATCAACAAGGAGGCCTTGACACTTGCATTATTCTTTGTAAAAGTATGGGTGTGTAAGAAACAAGCTGGGAAATATCTGCTGGGTGACATTTATCCCTTTTCTCATAAATAGGACATCTAAGAATCTAAGTTTTATAACTTTCTAATTTTACCACCGTTTTTCTTCCTAGGTCTTTCTAAGGAAAATTCTTATTAAACTTTATAAAACATTCTTTCCTTATAAAATGAATTTATCAAATTTATACACAAATAAATGTATTTCTTTATATCAGCTATTTGCCAACACTATCCATTCCTTCTAGAAACACTGGAGATATAAATAGCTAGCCTTGCATTTTTGAAAGCACAGATTAGTATCTCTTTTACTTTTCTGATTTAGTATACAGGATTGCAAAAAAAATAAAATAAGGCTTATTTTTTTCTCACAATGGTAAAAGAAAATTTTTCTGTCTTTATTATGATCGTATTGTATAACATGCTTAAAAATTAAAAAAAAATCAAGAAGCACATAAGGAAGAAAATAAGGCAATAAGGCACCACTAGTAATCCTATAATGCAGAGATGACCATTATAGCATTTTTGGTATATTTTGCATATTTTGTCAAATGTATAACACCAAAATTTCTTGGGCATCTTTGTAAGTCAGTAAAGAGCACTGCGTTACCATTTTTAAACAGTGGAGATTACTATATAGATTTTAGTAATTTATTTAAACAATATCTTATTACTAAGTTTTTAATTGCTATTTTTTTTTACTATAAATAAAATTTATAAACATTGTTACATAAACTTGTTTGCACACTTGGATTATTTTCTGGGAAAATTTCCAAGGAGTGAAATTGTTTATAAATGGTATGACTTTATTTAATACTTTATACAATATATATATGTACATTGTACAATACATGTATATTGTATTTATACAATATATATACAATATATATGTTGTCAAATTTCCTCCAGAAATATTGCATCATTTCTGCTCTACTTATGAAGGAGTAATTCCTATTTGACTTGCCCTTCTGCCATAAAACTAGAAAACTTTTTTAATAGTACAATTATAAAAATGTGCTATCGTCAATTGAAACAAATGTCCCATAAAAATGCAATGTGGTGGTAATATGATAAATGGGGAATCCTATACTTTATGTGTGGTTGTTCTGTAAACCCACAACTTCTCTAATAAAGAAAAAATATTAGAAAATAAAATTTAAAAAAGAACACCATTTACAATATCATCCAAAATCTTAAAATGCTTAAATATAGGAAAATATATGTAAGATCTTTACATAGATATTTATTAAATATTAAACAGAGATATTAAAGAAGACATAAAAAACCTAAGCAAGATGCCAGATTCATGGATTAGAAGACACAATATTATCATTTTTTCTTTAATTTGATCTCTGGATTCAATTTGATCCAATTAAAATCTCAGGATAAATTTGTTTTTTTTGTAGAATGGGCAAGCTGATTCGAAAATTTTATGGAGATGCAAAATTCCTAGAATGTTAAAAAAAATAGAAAATTAAGTTGAAAGGCTTATACTGCCCAATTTCATGACTTACAATACAACCAGATTCATGAAGACAAATTAGCTTTTATAAACGTATAGATCAATGGAACAGATTATATAGCCCAGAAATAGACCTATACGTCTATGGTCAACTGGTATTCGTCAAACTTTTAAATGAGGAACATTATAGTGTAGAACTATTGGATAGCCATATGGAAGGATATGAAATTCCTATCTTACCTATAAGCATATACAAACTTTAAGTTAGGTAAAAGCTTAAACTATAGTTCTTCTAGTGAAAAGCACAGGGAATTTTTTTTCTTTTTTTTTTTTTACCTTGAGTTTGACAAAAATTTCTCAAGACACAAAAAGAAAAACAAACAAAATGAAACATAAAGAAAACAATTGACACATTTGAATTCAGGAGATTGCAAACTTCTCTTCAAAATAACCCAATAAGAAAGTGAATAGGCAAGCTATAGATAAAAATACACACATCTGTATCTGACAAAGGACTTAAATTCAAATATTTAAAGAACTCTTAGATTTCAACGTTAAGAGGGAAAACAACCTAGTACCATATGACCCAACACTTACAATTCCAGTTATTTAATTAGGAGAAATGAAAACATATATCCCCCCCCAAATTCTTGTAGTGTAAATATTCATAGCAGCTTTATGTATAATAGCCCCAAACTCATCTAGTAGGTTTAAAACATGTTCACAGCCCAGCCTGAGTCCTACTCTTTGGGTCTTCGTTGGCATATGCTGTAGTCGATCATCAGACGCTCAGGGGCCAAAATGGTGCAGCAGATCAGCAGCCAGGAAGGTTTTTTTCGTAGCCTTGAAAGAAGCCGGAGATAGACTTGTAGTAGTTGATTTCTCAGCCACGTGGTGTGGGCTCTGTGAAATAATCCGGCCTTTCTTCCGTTCCCTCTCCGGAAAATGTTGTTCCTTGAAGTAGATGTAGGTGATGTCAAACATGCCAACATTTCAGTTTTATAAAAGTGGACAAAGGGCAGGTGAAATTTCTGGGGCTAATAAGGAAAAGCTAGAAGCCACCATTAATAAATTAAGCTAATCATGTTTTCTGGAAACAACCAGCCATCAGCTGTTTAAAATTTAACTTGTAATTATTTTTAAATTACAAAAAAAAGGAAAGATCACATATGATGACTATATACCCAACTAACATCTGATTATAAATGACAATAAGATATTAATTCTAACTTTAAAAAATAAATATGTCCATAAATTCCTTAATCCTCCTTTCTTCAAGTGGTGGGAGGTGACTCATTCCAATGATTAGATTAAGACAGAAGTGAGGGTGTGTGATGTTGGAAACTCGGTCATGAAAGGCGTGTGGCTTCCTCCTGCTTCTCTTTGACAGCACACTCAGGAGGAAGGTGGCTGCCATGTGGATGAGCGTCCTGCAGCAGCTGGGGGTGGGGTGGTCCCTGTGACAAGGTGCTGATATCTCCTGTCCATATCCAACAAGGAAGCGATGCTGTTGGGAGCATCTTCTCCAGCCCCCAGTCAAACCCTGATTGACTGAAACTCCCTTGATTGGTGCTCAGCCTCATGAGCACCAAAACTTCTGGATTCCTGCTGAAACTGCATGAGATAACAGAGTCCATATGCTAGGAAACTCAAGAAAGGACGAAGTAATATGCCGTAACAGAAAGGAGATCAATGTTGACGGGTGCAAAGAAAGGGAGGGGGTTAGAGTTTATATATGAAAGGACACAAAGAAACATCTTAAGGTGATAGAAGTATTCTAGATCTTGAAAGTTGTGGTACTTACAGGGGTGTTCACATTTATCAAAACTCATATAAACAATGCACTTAAAATGGGCACATTTTATTTCACACACATTTTACCTAGATTAAAAATTATTTTTAAAATTAAGACTGCACCCATTTTTATTGCCACCAACAGTATGAGAGTGTTTTTTTATTGATACAGGTAAGTTTCTCTTGTTAAATAAAAAAGCCAACTGCATTGGAGTCACCAGGTGTGATCTCTTCCTGAAAAGTTGCAGGAACTTTCGAAAAGATAAAAATTGGCCAAGGATCGAACTGAAAAACTGGGATACTTCTGACAAAGTGTTTAGTGACGTTTAATAATAAGCTGGTCTTGGGCCTATTAAAAATGAACAAATATACTATACTAACCAATATTTATCTATCTTCACTTTTTAAGACACTTCTCTGTAATAAAACAAACAAATTTAAACGTCAACAAATCATTGTAGCTTCCTACTTAAAACCCCTAATTGCTTTTTTAAGCTGCTGGCCATTTTGAGACTCTACCTCCAATTTCTGGGTTTCAGATCTCTCTATTCTTGCAGTTTCTCTTGCAACAAATCTGCAGTTATGTTTGTATTTGTGACTTTGTTTTTTTTGACGCTCTTGATATTAGAAAATTTCTGAATTTAATTGAATTGCCTTTATCTCATTAATACTTTGAAACTCAATGCAGTTCTAATATGCTAATTTAATGGTAAAGATTTATTGTGATATTCGTAGAGAGAATTGAGCCCTCTGGTGAACGGGAAAGTAATTCATCTAAAGGCTTTCACATCCCACTTTGTAAATAATGAAGTTCCAGTCAAACAAAACTGTCTGAGGGTAAAGTCCAAAAGGTGTGATGCCCTAAAACAACTTAAATTAGAAAGTAGAAAGGTCTTTTTAAAATTAACTTCAGTGATATCAATTGCTTTCCAAGAATCCTGACGTATTTTATGCTTTCTTTGTTGTTTTCATTATTTAATTTTTATTTCAACTAGGTATTAATTGATGTAATTCAATCACAATGAAGTTCTTCAACCATTGTGAACTTTTTGTGAAATAATATTATTTTAGATAGGCCACCAGTTCTGAATGAAAATACTATGCCAATTAAGTGAATTTCTTAGCTTTTAGGAAAACTAAAGAAACTAATGTTCCCTCAAACTGGAAATCTGTTAAATGTGTAGGAAACTTGATGAAAGAGGAAAACCGGGATTCTATAAACTTTTTGAATAAATTATCTCCATTATGCACTCTCTTAATTTTATTGTAAACATTTTGGGAGAAAGATGAAATTTAATTTATATTTTAATTAATCAGTCATCAAGTATTAATACATCACCAAGTATTTGTTAGACTCTTATGAATCTGGCAGATCTAAAAACAGCAACTAAGAAATACTCGAAAAATGTACCTGGAGAGTTAGAAAACAGGGCAATGTTTGCCCTGCATATTTTTCTAAATGTTAAGGAAGAAAAAATGTATTGACGTGTTAGGATTTAGGGAGACCAAAGGTGTTAGAGGACGTGTGATGGAATAACTGTTTAAAGCTAACTTTAGTTGTGGCACTTCTATCTCTATTTTTACATTTATTCATCCTTAAAATTGCTCACATGTCCAAGATGATCAGACACCGTATTTTCCAGTGTCATCCTGGGATGTTTTACTTTAGTAGATTTCTTCCCGCTTAGCCAGTATCCTCAAAAGTTCTTCGTGAGAAACTAAGTTTATCTCTCTCCCTGCTTTTGTTCTCTCTCTTTTTTCCTTATTTCATAAATCTGGTCACTGTAGGAAAGACAGAAGCCATTCACTTTAGAGAGAGGTCTTTTGTAAGTACTAGCTGCTTGGGGGATGACTGGAGACTTTAATCCTTCATCTCCTTTTCTTTAACAATGAGAGCTGGCAGGGAATCAGCAGGAAAGCAGAAGAGGAGCTTTCAGAAAGAAAACATTCTCACTAGAAACCAGTGGCCCATTATGATGTTGAACAAAAGTAGTTTTCCTAGAAGAGTTTTCTAGGAAAGTTTGTTTAGCCACTTTGACTTTATTCAAAGAAAGAGGAAGAGGAGTAGAAAAAAGAGAAGAAAGGAAGGAAAAGAAGAAAGAAAAAAGAAAAGAAAGGAAAAGTAAGAAAAAGAAATGAAAAATGAAAAAAAAAACCCTGTAACAAAATGATAATTTTTTTCTAATACTCTGTAATTAATTTGTTATTGCTGACAGCTACTTTTTTTCACACTTCATGTATTGGAACCAAGGCATTTAGGATTATTTAATTGTAATACATGATTATTAATTGATTATTAATAGTTGCTGTGTTTGTTCTGGACATGTTCCTCTGTTAACATTTTAAAATGCTAAGTGAGAAGAATGGAATGCTTCTAAAGACAACGAGAAACCTCACCTTTTACCTGAGCTTTACCTGTGTGCATTTGGCTCCCAATGTTAGTGAGAGGAAGTTTTCACCCCCTGAAAAGCTGTTACATATTGTTTTCATTTAGTTAGTTTTGCCAAATTCCTACGTCACAGTTGACGTTAATTGTTGTCTTTTCTTGAAGGTAAAGGGAAGATGTTGAAGGCTAGAAGATATTTTACCCCTCAGCATAATTGATGGGTTGCACTTGCAAAGCATTATCAGAGCTGATTAAGAAAGATCATTGCTATGTCATGGACCTGAAACTTGTGTTTTCAGGATTGGTCATTTTCATAAAAGCTGTTTGAGGAAATTAATTTTTCTACATGCTAATATATACTGTTTTCAGTGTATTTTTAAAAGATGATAGAGAAGAATCATCCTAGCTCACTCCATTGGTGTTCTCAGTTTGTACTTGTAGATTAACGTTCCCTAAAAATCCCCAAATATAGCATTATCTTTCTATGCATGGATCAGACAGTTAGCATGCATATATCTTTCTGTTACCAGGCAAAGGCAGTGGATTCTTGTGCCCATGCACTCAAATGGCCAATTCCTGAGACACTGGGGTTTCCACGACAGAAAGAATTTATTGCTAAATGCCAAGCAGGAGCACAGATGCTCCCCGAACTGTAGTCATTCTTATAGTTTTATAGCATTAAAAGATGTGCAGGTTTTAGGATAATGAGCACAATGGCCCCAGATGATGTAATTAGAGGTGATTTAATTATTGAGCATGCACAGATTGATTGCATGCTTAGTTATAGAATGAATGTAAGAAAATGGTGGTCTTATATGATAATAGGTGTGATTTTAGTATTATAATGTGGTATAAATCACCAATAGGTTAAAGTCTAAATTACTGTGCATGTCAAGCAGGCCCATTTTGGTTAGATCCAACTTCGGTTATCAAGATAACTTTGGACTTGGGGTGGGTTAGTTCTGAGCTGACCCAAGACACTTCATTAATACACATTAGGGGCGCTCTTTAGTGATCATATGATTCTAAAAAAAAAAAAAAAAACAGATAAAAGGGGTACAAATAAAGGTTAGTCACAAGGTTTTTACAATCACAAAGGGCACAAGATAAAGGCTATACAATTATCAGAGATCAAGGCCACTGGATTAGAGTTTAGAGAGTTCAGGTATTTCTCTCTGTCTACTCAAATATACCAGAAAGTAAAAAGAAATACCTACTTAATGATTCAGTAATCATAATCATCCCTTAAATCCTAACTTCTGGGTTACAGTCTTGTGACATTTTACTATTACAATAATCCCTTAAATGCTAATTTCCTGATTACATTTCCTTTAATGATTTCCTTAAAACTCCCCTTAGGAAGTTACGGCTAAGATCATCGAACTATTATATTAGTCAAGTATTTGTGCGTGTGCGTGTGTATATTCCATGTTAATATTAAATATACATTTAAACTTTTCTTAACTACTTTTCCTTTTTCAAATGATGTTAGATGGCTGTCACAGCCTATGCTTCTAGGGAGATGTATGAGAAAATGCCTTTTCTGGTGTTGAGAAGTAGTTTTGTGCTACTGGAGCAAATTTAGCTTCAGTAGAAATGCTTGGATGAGGCTGAGCTTGCTAACAAGACTATATTACTTTAAAACTTTCTGGCATTTAGGTCAATAATTCATGGGATCTCCCTATAAATTATACATTACGGTATACTATGATTACAAGCATGTGTTTAATGTCTTGTTACACAATTCTTTCACATTATGGAATAGCATTATTCCCTGCAGCAAATTAGAATGTTTTGTAATATCACTCATTTCAACCTGATTTCCAACTTGGCATCTCTGTGTCTGTTATTTTTAGATGAGTCATTGTATGTCTTAATTATGTGAACTTACCTGCAAAACATCAATACATTGTTAAGCAACTTTTTTGTTGTGCATGTGTGCATTAGCATATCATTTATATGGTTTCTTGCTTCTTTATTTAATAAAACTGCTGTGGAAAGATCGTTAAAATGACAATGTTTTCCTTGCCAACCATTAATTGTGGTTTATCTTATTTCCTCCTTAATGGATGATTCTTCCTACTGAAAGAAATATTTTTTTCCTTTGTTCCCCATCACTAGCATTTTTTTTTTAAGTTTCTGTCGCAATTTGATAGGGAAAAAATGATAGCGACCTAAGAGTTTAGATAATAGTATCTAAAGGATACTATTGCCCACAAGTTAAAAAACAGAGTAAGTTTCAATTATTTGACCAACTTTTTTTTAAAAGTGCATGTACAGAAATGTAAATATGATTATGTGCATATTATTGTGTTGAGCTCTTGGTATTATAATACCAAGAGTGCTTGGAGATGTCTATATCTTAGGAGTCACGGTCCCTTATTATTTGATATCCAATTCCTTGTCAACCATTGTTTCATATATTTTTTCCATATTTTTAGTGGGAGAGTAAATCTGGCCCCTAATCTCTCTATTTTGGCAAAAATAGCCCCAAGTATTTTATTTTGATATTGTATGTTGCTTTTCCCTTTCATTTTATCCTTTAACTGTTTTTTGTTGGTCGACTTTATAATTTGCTACTTTACTAAATTCTCCTATTGCTTGTAAAAATATAATATGGATTCTGTTATGTTTTCCAGATAGCATGCCATCTACAAAGAAAATTCTTCCTTTACTTTACGACTCTTATGCTTCTTATTGCTCTCTTCTTGCTGGAAACATTGGATTATACCTTGACACAGCGTTAGACAGTATTGGAAACGGTAGGCACACATTTGTCTGAAGACTATTGTAATAGTGTAGCAACTTTATCCTTTTAAGCTAACCCTTTCGGGGCTGTCAGTCCTCTTGTTCTGGAACAGCCTAGTGACTCTGTATGCCACCTACATGGAGTCTTCAATCCTGTATACTATTCCCATTATTTTTTCTTTTTTGGGTGTAGAATTTTAGGTTGGAAATAATTTTTCCCTCAGCATTTTGAAGGCACCGCACCTTGCTTTCTAGCTTCCAGTGTTGCCCTTCATGCGTGCTGACCTTATCTGCAATGCTTTATCTATGACTTGCTCTTTGTTTTCAATGCTTGAAACTTGTATAGTGTACGGTATTGTCTTTGTCCCCAAGGACCACCTCCCATGTTCTTTTTGTTTCTCCATGGTCACAAATGTTAAAGATGAAAGCATGTTAAAAAACTGTTAAAATGCTAAAGATTTAAAAATTCTGCCCATGTATGCTTCTGTGGTTATATGGTTCCATTACAGTAAATGATCACATTCCTTTTTTTTTTTAAACTTTTTTTATTAATTAAAACAAATTAACAAAAAAAACATTAAGATATCATTCCATTCTACATATACAATCAGTTGTTCTTAATATTATCACATAGTTGCATATTCATCATTTCTTAGGAAAAAATTTTATAACCATTAATTCATCAATACAAACAGACCCTCCCAGCTTTCCTTAAATGAATGCTGTTGAGAGTCGGGTAGGCTCTGTCTTCAGTCATAGTTGTGCCATGTGTAAACCTAAGAATACACAGCATATTTTTTCCTTTTAGAGATCAAGAATTCCTTATAGAAGTCAAGGTAAAAACTTAAGAAAGATAGGGATTACTTGTTCTACATTAAAAATGTGATTCATATAATTTTCTGGCACAATAATTCTAAAATCCTGCCTTTTAGAATTAGATTTTAAAGACTTATTGGTTTTCATATCCTAAATGCTGACGATATATACTAATATAATTATTATTATGGAACAAACACTCTTTGATGTGTTTCACATTTACAAACTCATTTACATTTATAGTCCTCCCAACAGTTCTTCAAGGTCAGTACTTCTTATACTTATTATCATCCTTATGTAACAGATGAGGACATTGAGTCATAGAGAAGTTAAGAAACTCACTGTATGGTGAAAGCATGTCTATTTACTTAGGTTGGATTGTATGATGTGTGAATAAAACTGTTTAAAGATGAACAGAAAGAAACAAATACTAGAGAAAATGCAGAGGAAGAGATGTACCTACCTATTCACTGCCGATAGGGAAGTGAGACATGCAGCCCTTTGTAGGGCAGTGTGGTGGCTCCACAGGAGGCTGGGGGTGGGGTTGGCATATTATCCTGAAACCCCATTGCTCAGTATATACCCAGAGGAACTGAGAGCAGGGACACGGATGAACATTTGCACACTGGCAGCAGTATTCTTGATTCACAATGGATGGCGGTGGCCTAAGGGTACAATGACTGAGGAATGGAAGGGGGAAGTGTGGTGTTTACATGCAACTGACTACTGAGCTGGCCACAAAAAGGAATGAAGTTGTAAGGCATGCAACTGGGTGGATGAACCTTAAGGACTGTATGTTAAGTGAAATATCAGGAATAAAAAAAAGACAAATATTATTAGGCCTCAATCACATGGCCTAACTATATTATAAAAACTCAGTGAATTGAAGTCGAAAGCATGGGTTATCAGATTTGGGCCTATTGTAAAGTGTAGTAGATTGTAAACTCTTACAGCGGTCACTTATATTCAGGAGTTGTAACTCTTATTTCTAAATTCTGAGATACTTGAGCTGTTTGTATATACCTGATTCTTCCCAGAAACTTTGGGTATTTGTGTGACACCTGAGGCTCAGAGTTAGAGCTCTGAAGCATGTGAAAGTCAGCAGTACCCCATACTGGAACTGTTTAAAAAGTTGAAAAAGAAATCATACTTTGACTAGAGATATGAATGAAGGTAGACTAGAATACAGGGTAAAGGAGGATATTGTCTATCTTTTAAAACTTCAAGTTCTATCTTTTAAAACTTCAACTTCCAAGGGAGAGATGTTTATTTATTTAGTGCAAAATATATATTTTGGGTAGTGCATTACCTAATTTAACTTGCATGGTCAGTTTAGTTGAACACTATAAGTACATGGAATCTTGGATAGGGTGTGAGAGTTTGTTGGTTTGTCCAGGTTAATGTGATGCCCGATATATCCCAGAGTTACTTGGACAGTGAATAAAGAAGTATTAACAAAGTCTCCTGGGGGGACTGGGGAGAAAGGAGGAAATATTTAACTTCCCCGTTTGGAGAATTTCTGATATTTTCACAAGCAGTGGGGACAACCAAATCAATAGGCTGAGCCCTCAATCTTGGGGTTTGCTCCTATGAAAACTATTCCTGCAAAGCATAAGCAAAGCCTACTTAAAATTAGGCCTAAGAGTCACCCCCAGAGAACTCTTTTGTTCATAAGTGTTCAGATGTGGCCTCTCTTTCTAAGCCAACTCAGCAGGTAAATTCACTGTCGTTCCCCCTATGTGGGACATGACTCCCAGGGGTGTAACCCCCCTTAGAACTGTGGGACAAAACTCCCAGCTGGAATCTGGTATCAAGGGATTGAGAAAGCCTTGTTGATCTAAAGGGAAGTGATGCAAATGTTCTAAAAATGATCATGGTGATGAATACACAGCTATGTGATGAGATTGTGAATCATTGATTGTATACCATGTATAGACTGTGTATGTGAAGATTTTTCATTAAAAATATTAAAAAAAAAAAAAAGAGGGCTTGGAGATGTCAGGGAAGCCTTAATAAAATGAGTTGAATGTGAATGGAGGGATAGGAGATGGCAATATGGAAAATTGTGGTTATAACATTTGAAATTATTGAGTTGGCTGTGAGGGTATTGAACATGTGTCAACATAGGGGTAGCATATTTAGCTATGTTTTAGGAGGATCACTGTTGGAGATATAAGTATAGATTTGAGTGAAGGTTCCCTTTAGGGTATTAACTTTTGGGCAGGAAATAATCTTGGCCTTCTATAGAGGAAGTGGAAAGTTAAGGGTTAATTTCACATGGAATTGATATGACTCCATGAGTTTGAATGTAGGTTAGTGGGAAGAATAAATCCTAAATTTCTGTCTAGGACATGTGGGTGGGAAAATAGGATTTACTTAAATCCAGAAGAGAGGAGGAAGACTGTGTTTGGCTAGTGTGCCTGTTTGAATCTGTTGTGGACCCCAGAAAAGCCATGCCCTTTAATCCTCATTTAATATTGCTGGGTGGGAACTTTCTGATAGTTTCCATGGCGATGTGACCCACCCAATTGTTGATGGTAACATTTAATTAGATGGTTTCCATTCAAGGTGGGGTTACTTACTGGAATCCTTTAAGAGGGAACCATTTTGGAAAAAGCTTTAGAGCCCAGCCAGCCAGAGACCTTTGGAAATGAAAAAGGAAAATGCCCCTGGGGGAGCTTCATGATACAAAAAGCCAGGATCAAAAGCTAGCAGACTATACCATGTACCCTTCCACCTGAGAGTGAAACCCCAAACTTGATCAGCCTTTCTTGAGTAAAGATAACTTCTTGTTGGTGCCTTAATTTGGACATTTTCATGGCCTTAGAACTGTAAACTTGCAACTTTAAAGATTCCTTTTTTGTAAAGATTTTCTGTTTCTGATATATTGCATCCCACAGCTTGCAAACTAAAACAGCTAGTATTCCTAAGGATGTGGAAATCTTGTTTAATTCTTCTTTTGTAGTATGTATTTTTGCCCTCTCCTCACTTACATATCTATCTCTTTCCTGGTGGGATTCAAAATTATTTGGCATCTATGAGGGTCAGACAATCCCACCCTAGAAATTCATGGCTACAAACAATCAATAAGTTCCAAACTCAATGAAGAATCTTTAGAAAACTATATGATGAAATGCCAGAGTCTAAAGCCTTAGGGCTCATACTGTCAAGTTGCAAACTTCATCCCAGTTTACACTGTTGACAGCTTTCTGTGATCAAGAAAGGAATTTAGGAAAAGCAAGCTCAGTTCAGGAAATTTTGTATGATAACCCCCAACATTTAGAAATACTTTTCAGATTTGGGGGTGGGGGTATTGTCTGGGCTTGGAGATTGGTGTTGGGGTGCTTTTGAGAAACTAACCATCCTGCTAGTAGCCTGGCACAGTGTTGACCATTTAAACACTAACTCATTTAATACTTTGGTAACACAGTGACTTGGGCCCCATTTTATAAATGAGGAAAGAGATCAACACTTTGAATAACTGGAGTATATTTGGATGTGAACTAGGTCTGCTTTGCTCGAAAGTACATGAATAAACAAAGCAAACAAATAAACACTTCTTTACAAGCAAGTACTTGAAAAGACAACACATCCACCTAATTCTTGGATCTGTGATTTCAAAGATTTATCCAGGTGGCTGAGTATAAAATTTCTTTCCAACACTTTGGATTTCGGCAAATTGCAACCAGTCTCTATGGAGCACATGCTTTTTTTTTTTTTTAGATTTTTTTTATAATTTGCATATGGGCAGGAGGCACCAGGGATCGAACTCCAGACCTCCAGCACGGCAGGTCGGAGCTCTGCCTGCTGAGCCACGGCAGCCGCCCTTTTTTTTTTAGATTTTTTTTTTTTTTTTTTGGAGCACATGCTTTTGAGTTTGCAGGATATGGTTTGGAGTACACTAATCCATTTCCCTCCAATCCCTTCTCTCCATGGATATTGATGACTTCTACTTGTTCTCCTTGTGTGTCACTTTTCATTGAGCCAATAAGTACCAGGTCTGTGTACTTATTAGATGCTATTCTGACATTTTAATACCAAGGGACTCATGTTCCGTAACGGGGGATTTCAGTGTTAGAGATTTTGAATAAGTACTTCATAATTTCCTTCAAATTCTCACTATTAAATTTAAAATAGACTCTGAAAACCAAGGTGCAGAATAAGTTTATGGGCTAAGTGGGAGTAGAATTAAAAAGGAAGTTACCGCTCAAAGCAAAGAGGTGGGGAGACAGTTTATATACCTGCATAGACCAAAAAAGTGTATGGGGGAACAGGGAGGGCCTGGTAAGGAGGACATGTGCTATGTGATTGTCTGGGGCAGGGTGTCCTTGGGTACCACAATTCTGCAAAAAGCTTCCTAAGCAGAACGTCTAGGAATGGGCCTGTCTGATGAAGATAAACAGACTTGCTGGTGTCAGCATGACTTTTTTGTCACAGTTCCCCCTTTCCCATGGAATCAGGGGTCTTAATTAGCACTGCAAAGGATGTTAGTGTCAGCCTGCCTCAGTTGCTTTTAGTTTCTTCTTTGTAGTTTCCTAAGTAAAAATGGAAGTTTAAGCAAATTAAGATGATTAGTTAAGCTAATTTCCATTTTAACTTCATACAAATATACCTTCCTTTGAAAGTCAGAACCAATAAGTACTATAATAACTGCCCACAACAAGCCTCAACCAGTTCTCCTCTCCAGGTATAGTTTCCAGGTAGAACCCTCAAACTGAGTGAGAGAGAAAAGACAACAATTCTAACAGACTTTTTAGTCCATTCTCTTTTTGGAGTTCCCTGTGGGAGTAGAATGTTGGAAATACAAACTGGTGACCTGGTTGGACATGTTGCTTTCTATTCTGCCATCTAAGTTGTTTAAAACCATGCTTAGTAATTTTTACAGCAGTGGCTCAGGATGCCTGGAGAGGAGTCATTAATTACTACAGATTTTCTCTCCAACTACCATCCTTTTTGATAATCTTCATAAGTTTTATAGTTATGTCAGTTTACTTTTAACCAGTCGGTGAAGCTGCTCTGGCTAATGTCACCAATGTTTTTTTGTTTGCTTTTTCAGTAAATGAATGCAGTTACTTTTTTTTCTCTTTTTCATTTACTTCCCTTGCCCTTGACTCTTTTTTATTTTTTATTTTTTGGGGGAACTTCTCACGATTGTCCTCATCTTTCATATCCTTCTGGCGCTTATATTTTTGCTTTTGCAGGTAGATCTGTCTATTTCCCCCATCTGCTTTCACTTTTGAACTTTTATTTTTCCCTCCTGAAATACTTTCTATCATCATCTCTGCTAACCCTTGCCCGTCTTTCTTTTGAGAACTTTTAATTCACCCTCTCTGATGATGGTAATTTCATTCATCCTTGCAACATTAGTTAAAGGCATGGTCTGCACAAGGCACTGTGCTAGGTGCTAGGGATATAGTGAGAACACAGAAAGGGCCTCTGGAATAACAGCTTGCAGAGACAGAAACAATTAAGCAGCCCTCACAATCCAATTTAATGAGGGTCATGGTGAAAAGGCAACTCCAGAGTTGGCAAGGGACATCAGGGAGCACATAGAAGGGACCTAAACCCAGACAGGGTTCAAGAAGAATTGCTGCATGTGAATTAAACAGGCAAAGGGAAAAGAGAGTGTGCACATAACACTTTGTTAGTATTGAAACTTATATTTATACACACACACACACATCCATATACATTGTGGGCAGCTATAAAAAACTTCTGAGGTTTCTGATGATTGGTTTAGTGTTCATATTTTTATGTTTTTCCCTCTGCTCAAGGATAGGACTCCTCCAATCTACTTTCATTGTAATGTCCCACATGCCATAATTCAGCTGGCAGATAATGGGTGCTTTATTTATAACTGTAATTGACTAATTGTGATGCCTGGGGCTGGTATGCAAATGCATTTCTAGGTTTGTCATAATGAATGAGGATTGTTAGATCTTTTTCTCCTCTTAAGGGGAAGCAGGATGTGATAATTATAATGTTTTCTTGGCAAACATTCAATTTCAGGTTACTTTTGGTACAGTATGTATCTTGCTATATGTTTCAATATGTAATTTTACCAGGCAAAGGACTATTCTACTCTGGAAAAAATCACAAGGCTTTAAATCAGAGATGCCTGGCATTATAACACTAGACTGGCCCTTAGATATTAAATGGCCCCAGCTCTCCGAGACCTACAATTGTAATAAAAGAGAGAACTCCCAATTTTTTAACTGTGATGAGGATTTTTACGTCGTGTTTATTTTTATTTTCTAATACTTTTGAAAAAACTTTGGCTGTTTGCCATTTCAGTTATTTACAATTTATGTAATCAATTTTTGTATTAATAAACTGGCAAACATGATATACTGATTATTTTCAAATTAAAAATTGCAGAACTATTAAGGGAAGAGTTGTCCGAGCCTTCTTCTTCTTCTTCTTTTTTTTAATTCCTAATCTGACTAAACTCAATGGTAAAGAATTCTTGAGGGAGAAATGGGAAGCTGTTTTTTTTTTTTATTCCATTCTTTTTATGGAAGACAAAGCTTAAATAAATAGCCTCAAGTTTCTGATCTGTTCCCTTCTTTCACTTGCAAATGAATGTTTAAAGAAAAATCACCAATTTGTGACTGAATATTGGTAGAGATTATTTTTGTTTGAGAGGCAACAATTATGTCATATTCACCACTGTCCCATGAAAAAGGACATAAACAATATTCTCCTTATACGGCTGAACACCTCGAGGGATTCCAAGACTGAATCACTTAAGGTCTCAGTTAATAAGAAGCTTATCTCATGTTGGAACAATGTAAGCAGGGATGTCAGTGCATTAGCTCAGCATTTCCCCTCTCTGCCAGCTGGAGGAGAAGACGAGGGACAGAAGCGAGTAAACGAAAGAGGAAAGAAAGAGGAGGAAAGGAGATGGGGAAGAAGAGAAAGTATCATTAATTGTAAATTTACTACCTTGCAGCTATAATGTTTAGCACAGTCATCATTATTGCTTCCAATCTGCATAATGATCTTCTGAAATAGATCTTATTTTCATTTTACAGCTGAGGAAACTGAGTCTCAGAGAAGTTATATTCCTTGCTTATAGTCACACAGCTAGTAAGCACTGGAGATACTCCAAAGCCTATCTGTGAACCACTACACTAAACTGACTTTCCTGTATTTATGTTCCTTAGTTCCCTGTATATTTTTTTTTAAGTGGGTGTTACAAAATTCACTGTAAATTTTATTTTATATCTCCAAGACAAGCAGATCGGGTGTACTAAAACCCAAGCAAACAAACAAAACCCTGGCTCTGCAACATGATGTGTTGGTACTATGGACTCTTTTTCAGGGGAAAAAGATAAATATTTTAACCCCGCACTGAAGTGGAAGTAGGGTATTAAAAGTTATTAACAAAATTGAAACAAAGACTTGTTTTGTGAAGCGCGCACTAATAGCAGTACAATGGATCAAAGGATGTGATCTCACTTCATAGTAAAACAGGTCCTGCAAGCCCAGGTAGCTCAGGAAGCAGACTGGTAATTATTCACAGAAGAAAGCAGGTAGTATACTGTTACAATACTTCAATAGAAAGTCAGAAGGTCACAAAGCTTGCAGGGTAACTGACACAATCTGAAACTGCTTGGCCCCCTTTAAAAAGAAATAATAAAATGGGAGAGAATGAAGCAAGGGTCCCTAACACATCCTTGCAAGGTAAGTGCCAACAACTTCCGAAACGTTTGCGATCCGAAATTGCGGCAGCGTCCGTTTCTGTGTGCGCCTGCGCGCCCCATCTCAGTTACAGGGTTGCTTTGCAAGTGGGGGGTTGGGGGTGGGGAAGAAACAGGGATTGTTGTTGGGTCCGAAGAAGCGGGCTATCTCTTTTGTTTTTAACGCCCTGACCAAAACAGAAACACAAACCTGATGGCCAGCAGGGAAAGCCTTATCCTTACTCCCCATTGTAATGTTGGAGAAATGGTGTGATCAAATTCCAAAACATTTTGGTGTTGGGCTTTTCCCCGTATTGACCAAATATTGATTTTATTTCTACCCGTGAGATTTTTTATTTATAGTAAGTTTTACCATCTCTGGTATTTACCGGCTGAGTGTCCTAGTAATTAATATAACTATTTTTTTAAGGTAGAAAGCTGAGGCCCAGGGGTGAGCATATCAGTTGGAGAAAGCCATTCATTTTACAGTTCTTACTTAACCAAATACCTTTGTCCTTTGAAGGCTTTGGTTTTGTTGTGTTGGCTTGACTAATCTTCTATGATTAAGCTTGGTGATAGAAATAGATACAAGTTTCCTCACACATCCTGCTTTTCTGAGTCAAAGACGAGCAGTTTTCTTTTCCTTTTTTTTTTTTTTTACGAAAAGAAAATGGGTTTGAGCCTATTTGTTGCAGTGATTTCTGTTATTCTATTCTCTTATGATTATTTACCACCTTTGCAAGTAACTTTATTTTATTAAAAAACTGTATTTGATAATGATATTTGTTCGTTTAATTATGTTCTTCTGAAGCTACTGCCAAGAAAATCTCCAAACCAGTTTTCCACCAAGTGCATATAATCAAATATAGAAGTACATTTACGAAATATAATATATATGAGAAAGAATAACAATAAAATGAGCATAGACATTATAGGACCTAGAAAGTATCTCTTCATTTTATAGAATTAAAATATCTTCCTCTTCTTTACTTCTTTAATCACTCCTTTACTTAACCTCTTTATGAATCTCAGGGTCTTATTTTTACCAGATGTTTCCTGGAAAATAGTCTTGAAATACTGTGTAAAATACTATTATAAAGCATTTTAACTTTTTAAAAATCAGTGAATTGCATTGAATTCGATTGAATAGAGCAAAAGATTCATTTAGCATAATTCTATGAGAATAAATTATTTTTATATGTTTTATAGACAAAAGGGCACTATGCATGCGATTATAACATATATTCAGTTATCTCTATACTGCTTCTCTTTGGAAAATTATAAGTAAGGCAAATAGATTGTTAGAGTTATTCCTGTAAGAATGATTTTGATTAAAATACACATGACTGGCAACCATCTGAATAGCTATCCTGTGTAAATGCACAGCATGTGTCTGTGTTTTGGGAAAGAAAGAAACTCCCCTCTTATCATCCCTCTCTGATAGGTAACAGTATTTACCTCTTATTTTAGAGGTCTGGAATGCATATAGACTTTCTGTTGTTGTGTTTTTTTCATGTTTTTATATATGTTTCTGGTAATATATTCCTCTGTGTAAAGGTAGCTTCTCTTTCTTCCTATCCATGTGTGTATGAAAATGTGATTACTTTCAGAATTAATGATCATTATATATCAGGAATAGTTGCACAAAATGTAAAACAAATAAAACTGTAAATAATTTGAATATCATGGTTGAATTTAGAAAATGATATGCCTGGATACATAAACCTTCTGTGGTTGGGGAACAATTGTGAGATGGGTTCTGGTCCAGGTATTGTCCTTTGGATAATCTGTGAAAAACTTTTCAATATGGAATGTGTTGCTCTCTTTGGCTGACATTTCAGTTGAAATGTATCCTTCGTAGTTCTACAGATAGTTCTGATCTTTCTTCTTGGAGTGTATTTGCTTCCAATCCAGCTGTATTTGCATTAAGATTATTGGGTGAACCTATCAGGTGAGAGTTAATGAGATATGAAGGTGATTTATTAGTTTTAAGTTATTTCTGGTTTTTCTTTAATTATAAAGGAAAGCATTGTAGGGATAATTTGCAGGCTTATTTGTGTGTGTGAAGGTAAGAGATTTTGATTAAGTTTGTTTGTCTTATAAAGTGAATTAAGATGATCCCAAAGTCTTCATTTATGGAATGCTTGCACATTATTTGCTTGTTTATGCCGAAAAATTAGGATTTAAGGGATGATGTTGATTACTGAATTATATTCCTTTTTGCTTTCTGGGATACTGCAGTAGACAGTGGAGAACACCTGAAAGCCCTAAGCTATAATTCAGCTGCTCTGATATGCGAGATGAGTGTAAAAGCTTTTATTTTGTGCCTTTGTGACTGTAAGAGCTGTTACCCCCTCTTTCTGGTCATTTTCTTGTAGGGCAAAGGACCTAATGCTAATGAAGAATTGGAAGTCAGTCCAATTAATTAGCTTCAGCCCCAGACATTTGTAAATCATATCAGCTAGACTCTGCTACTGAAAGATAGCCTGTCCCCCTTCCTTTAGGCTTATACTTTTACTACTGAAGTAATAGCTCTGCTTTCCCTCCATTCAATTTATGTTCTCCTATAGAAATGATAATGGTAACATTGTCTCCTTTTCTGCTTTGAACTTGCTTTTAGAAATGACTTCATCTCCCCTTGCTAAAATCCTCAAAAACCTTGAACCCTCTAAACAGATTTTGAGAGACAGATTTTGGGTTACGAGGCCATCTGCTCTCCTACTACATGCCTAGTAATAAGCTCTTTCTCTCTTTGAAACCCCAGTGTCCAGGAATTGTTATTGAATGCATTGGGCAGAGGAATCTATGGCCTGTGTTCAGTAACATTTATGCAATATACCCTGTGCTATGTCTGAAATTGAGTTTCAAAATGATCAAACTAAATGAAAAAAGCATTTTTAAATGTTTAATTTTGCCTATTGCTTAACAGCATTTATAAAGAAGATGCTGGAGTTCTTTGAAATTAATACTAAATATTACCAGCTCTGCCTACGAAGAAATGTTTTTCTAGTAGAAATGATTATATTCAAATCCTCTATTTGGTATATCAAGTGTATGGATGATTAAAGTGTTGGGGTAATGAGTTAATGATGGTAGAGTAACATTTAGAACTCCCTCATGGTTTTCTAAGGCCATGGTCTAGATATTCTAAATTCACTAGTCTGCTCACGTCACAGTCTGGAAGGTAAACACAGACCTCTTTATTTTCATGCTATTTCCTGTAGTTCTCTGACCTGTTATTATACCCAGGCAGCTGATTGTGTCTTGGATAGTGAAGCCCATATGCTATCGACATTTAATATTCCTAATACTATTGAGAATCTTCTTTTTTTCGTGGGTGAAAGTGAAGTCCTCCAGGGTTAATTTCAGCTTGAAAGTCTCAAATTATCTTTTCAAATGTAAAAAAGCAATCTCTGCCTGTGAGTCCCAATGACAAAATAACCACACAGAGTTAGGTAAAGATTTCGTACAAGCAGATTCATAACATCCTCCAAATTTATAAAATAAATGGTCTAGAATGTGACAGATACTAAAGAACTTTTTCCTGATTTTTGAAACTGTCAAATAAAAAATGTATAAATAATATGGGATAAGGGATAGGATCAAGTACTCTCTGTTACTTCCTAAGAAAAGGATGCATGTTCCTTGCACGATAACTGCAAACTCACTTGTACCTCTGCGGGCGGTGGGGAGGAGAGGGGACACTCGTTCAGCCTGTGACAGGTGAGAGGGGGAGGGTGCCAGCTTTCTTCCTAGCAAGGGGCTTCCTGGAATATGCCTCAGGCTAAGGGTTCTCCTGAGCATGACCCTGTGCCCTCTTCCCTTTTCTCTGCCTGAAAGGACATGCATTTTCTACTTCTCCAAAGATTCTACCAACAGACAGCCTGGGTTCTAGTCAGGATGGTAAAGAATCTATTATCAGATTCACCCACAAATCCACCTCAGGAACCAGTCCCCATGAGCATTTACTGTTTCTTTCTCTCCTCCTTTGACACAAAATCTATGTCAGCCATCTGCCTCTTGATAAACTGATTACCATCGGGATTATTTGAATAAACAGGATGTCAGAGTTCAGTGCCAGCCACAACAGGCAAGAGGAGGGCTTTTGGATGGCGGTCTCCCAGGGCTCGTCAAAACGCCAGAGCCACTGAGGTTGCCTGTATAGTGACGGGTTAGATGTTTGGGAGTTGCCTCCACCCGCCTTCTTACCTCCGGGGTGGGGGTAGGGAATGTGACCAAGTACTGAAGAGTCAGTGGGCAGGAGAGAACCTTCAGCCAAGTACACTCTGAAGGAGAGTTTGGCTCTCAGAATTGGGGGAGGGAAGGGGGTGGGAAACTATAGAATTTTAGCACTTTCCAACTAAAAGGGAACTTAGAGGGTCTCAGGTCCAGTGTTTCTGCTCTGTAGAGTAGGAAACAGAGGTCCTATGATGGAAGTTGACAAAGGAGTTGTGAGAACTCTGGCCTTCTCCCTAACTGCAGGGAGCAGTTTATGGCACCCTCATACAATGCACTGTATTTTTTCGGAATTGGCATGTTACTTTCCGTAGTCATTTACATTCCAGTTCAAAAAGAGGAAACAGTTTTGCAAATGCTATTCATAGTGATATCTTTTAGTTTCTATTTGAATGGTCTTGAAGGCTAATGTGGGACTGGTCCACCCAAGCTTGGATTTTCTAGATTGCTGAAATCAAAATTACCTTGGCTTTTAAAACATCCATTTTGGGCAGTGCAACAGTGGATCAGTGGCAGAGTTCTCGGAGACCCAGGTTCGATTCCTGGCACCTGCCCATGTAAAAAATTAAAGAAAAAAAAAAATCCCGAACAAGCATCCATTTCATCAGCATCAGGAGAAGGAGGCTTGAAAGATTAGAGACATAAGCATTGACTATTTCTCATGCTAAAGTAATCAGTTGCAGAATTAACACATTCCATTTAGCTAATAAAAAGAAAAAAAAAATCTGAGCAGAACGGTGCCTTAGTGTCTGTGCTTCTAAGTTGCAACCCGAGGGCAGCAGTACTGTGTATTCTGACCTGTTCCACTGGTTTGCTGTGCATGTTTACTTTCTGTGGTGGGAAAAATATTTCTGCCTTCATCATGGTAAACCATGCCTGTGAGTGCCTTGGAATCATTCTAAAACCTCAAAGAGGACTAACCAGTTTGTGAGTCTTCCTTTCCATTCCGTAGCACCTTAACAACATTTTCAATCCAGGGAAGTACAAGGAGGTTTCCTGTAACCTGACAGTGTTCCATGAGGAAGGTGTTCACAGTCCCTTAGTGATAGGTTTCAACAGTTGATGACCTGAGGCATTTTGGAGCTGACATTTAGAGATTGAGGTAAGAGAGCATTTTGGCATTGAAACTGCCACCGCTCTGTTGCCGGGGTCTCAAATCCTAAGAACGAAGTCAAACTGTCGAGCTGTATGGAGCGAGTAAAATTGCCAAGAATGCCAAGGCGTGAAATCCCAGGTGAGTCCGACATAAATGGGCTAGGTAAAGGCGTACGTGAAGGTGGCTTAGGTAGTTTTCCCAGATTCAAGACAGAGAATTCTTGGAGCAGACAAATGAGAGTGGGAGATGAAATCTGAAGTAAAGTATAAGAAACAGTTGATAAATCAACATGACTGAGGCAAAGGGCCCTTCTTTTCTTGTCTTTCTAAGTGGAATTAGGATTTTTACGTTGGGAATAAAATAGCAAGGAATGTACTTGAATGGGACATGAGATAAAAGTGGTTACAACATGATACTTAGTTAAAACCTATTTTTGGGGAAAAAGCCAATTCTCAAACACTTTGAAATTTGGAGTTTGTTCCTGGGTACTTAAATGGTCTGAAAAGTACGTTTTAAAACTCTTTGATTTAAATATTTTATAGCACTGGAATAACTTTAAAGAGAAACATTTTAAGTTTCAATTAGAGTCACTATAAAATCTGCCTGAAGAAAAAGTGATACATACCTACAGGATGATTTGATTGTTTAAACGCTATTATTTATGAGGCAATTAAATTTTTTCCTTATATTTTAAAGGTTGGATCTGTCTTTGGATCTGCTTCCTTTTTCTTAACAAAATGAAGCAAAAGATGCAGTAATAATCTGATGATTAAATGTGTATAAACTCTATATATTACACCATATGTCTTTTCTCTAGATTTTGGAAGGAGTTTAAATAAATTCACTAATTAGACTAGGACAATAAGCCAACCTTCTTTGTATCCCAGTTTTGGGGGGAGGAGTATTAGCCAAACATGTATATGACTCATTATTGGAAACTATTACATTTGATACATAAGAAAAGGAAAAATGGGCGACTGACATTATTGCAAAGAAAATATGATTAGGAGGAAAACAAAAGCATCAGTTGATCCCTTGAGCTTCTGAACTCTCTTTAAGAAAAGTACATGTAAATAGTTTTATTTGACAAGGCTATTTTGTTGTTCAGTTGATTGATATGTTTAACCATCTCCTCTGTTGAACGCTTTGGAAAGTGCATTCATAAATGCCTTTTGTCATTTATATTGAAAGACAGTCCAGGTGTCTTCATTAAACCCCTGATCAGTATGATGCAGGTTCAGTACTGTGTACTAAAAAAAAACTTGAGTGTAACTTACAGATGTATAAAACCCTATCTACTAAAAAAAAAAAAAAAAAAAAAAGCCCAGAAGAGAAACGCTATGAAAAGTCAGCTACTGAATTTTATGTAAATTCATATCAACATACAAAAGGCATGACCGTACACCTGTTAAGTAACACCGTTGACGTTGCTGTGTGAATTCAGAGTTTGGCGAATGATTCATTTTGAGAACTGATTAAACTCTTGATGTCCATTCCAACTCTATTTTCCTGTTTTCTAAAAAGCGTCTTTCTTTGGAAAGAGTGCATGAGAGGCAGGCAGGATTGAAGGATCACTGCTTTATTTTCCTCCTTGTTTATGCAGCTTTAATGCAACCACAGAAAAGTTCCATTGTCCCTTAAACTATTGATAAATCATGAAAAAAATTGTTCATCGCAACCACATTTATTTGTGGTAAGTTTCAGAGATGGAGATATATATTTTACCACAAAAGGAGGATGTTGCTTCTGCTTTTGCCGATTCTTGGTTTTGTTATAACCACAATCAGGTATCTAAGAATTTACAGAGTTATCTATGAATTTATGCAGAATTTCATAGAGGAGATTTTATTTAAATTGGCTCTGGCAGGATCAATAAATTAAAATAAGTGGCCAGAAGGAAGAAGGTCTTTCCTGGTATCAAGAACAGCAGAGAAAAGTATAGAAATTGTAACCGTCCATATGTTTACCTATTTTATTTTCCTCTCTTATTTGAAAACAAAAAGGATTTTCTCAAAATTCCTACTTTTCAATAGGCTAAAAATAAGTATACAGACATGTATGTGTGTGTGTGTGTGTGTGTGTGTAAAATCAACACAAAGGGAAAATGATTTTAAAATAATGTCATAACAGTTAAAAATTGTATGAAAAATATGTGCCAGAAATCCTAAACAACCAACTCACAATTTTTTTTCCCAGCTTCCTAGCAACCAACAGAAACTAAGAACTTGGTTTTAAGATTTATGATGCTCAAATGATATAAAAATGTGACAAGCTGCCTCAATCAAAAGACAAATCAATCAAAAGATGCCGAAGTTTGTTGATTAGGCATAGAGATAGAAATCAGAATAAGTCTTATAAATATGACAGGAGACAGTTCTAACTAGAAGAGAGGGCTTTTATTAGGCAATACTGACAGGTAAAGTTACAGAGATAAGGAAAATAGTATTATTTAAGTCAAAATGAATTCATGGTCTACCATCTGGGAATCTTGACATGGATAATTTTCTCTTGAGCTCCTTAAGCTGCTGCACTATCCTACTAGATATTTATCAGAAAAAAAATTACCTAAAAAAGATTTTAATCTTAAAATGTAAAAATGAGAAGAAAGAAAAATAAAACAAAAAACTGATTAAGAAATATAGATCTAAGTATTTATGTGATTTATATATTCATATTAGTATCTCAGAATCTTAAAATAGACCTCATTGAAATTTAGGTTGCTATATACTTTTTATAAGTATGTAGTATTATTCAAGTATCTCTCCTGGAGTTCCCACTGGATTTATATAAGTGTTGTGCATTCTTTCTGAGTAAATTGATGGTACTGCCACTGTGGCAGATTTGGCAGGAAATAGCAGAGAGTAAGAATAAAGAGGAGCATGTTGGCTTGAAAAAAATCTGCTTTAATTCAGATACAATGAAGTGATGATGTTGTTTAAAATTTTACTTTTCCATGGAGGTAAGTAAGAATTTGGGTAGAACAAATAAGAAGAAAATAGTAATGTTTTCACTCTTGAGTCTGATTTATCATTCAGTGTTAGGATCCCATTTTATATCCTTTCCAGGCTATCCTTTGGCCCATGTAGATTTCTTTTGGGCATCCTTTTTTTAGATTAAATAACCCATAGTATTGTTTATATTTCTTAGAATTAGCCATTACTGAATTATATTTATCAGGATACTTTTATGTGACTTAGTAGGATAATCTGCAGTAACATTGGTATGGATAATAGAATGTGCTAAAATGGAAGTCTTCATATGAAATTGACATTTGCCCACGTTTTATAGTAAATCGCTTATATTCTTTTTCAAAAAAAAAAATCGAAGGAGAAAGAACTATTATTTATTGCCTACCAAGTTAAGGCAAACATTTACCAAACTCATTTAAATCTCACAACAATTTTGTTATTTTCTCTCTTCTGCCAACAAAGGCAACACAAGTTGCATCCTTCTTTAAAATCTCTATGTAATGGTTATTCTGGCTGGTCGACCTGTCATTTGTTCCTTCTTGTCATTCAGTTATCATATTACATCTCATCTCAGTGAAGTCCTCTCTTCCTTCCCAAACTCAAGCAGCCAATCTCTTTCTTAACATTAGATTTTCATTTTTTTTAGAATCTGCCATTACATTTTCCTTTATTTGTGTATTTGTTTATTGCCCATTTCCCTGCAATAAAATTATCTTCCTCTGAAAGGCTGGCTTGTTTGTTGTTGTTACCTTTGGGTCTAGAACCATAGCAGACACATACCAGGTTTTCAACGAGTATAAGTTTAATATGCTCAGAACAAACATACACAAAATGAACATGATTATCCCGATGTATCTATGCAACATATATTTATTCTGATGTGAGTAGTTGAGTATATAGTAGTAGTCACTTAACATAGTAAAAATGAAACGAAACAAATACCTTTAATTGAAAACAAAAGTAAATAAAAATAGTCTTGAAAATGATGAATATGCAACTATGTAATGATATTAAGAATTACTGATTATATATGTAGAATGGAATGATATGTTAATGTTTTTGTTGTTAATTTTTTAAAATTAATAAATAAAAAATAAAAAAATAGTCTTGAAAGAGACTTTTATTTGGAAGAATAATAATTGGCATCTGGTTTCTTTATTCTAGGAGATTGGGGGCAGTGCATTCTTGTTCAAATTAGAGATTTTGTTTTTTCTGATTTCCTCTAGTATTATTTTGCTGGGACTTTGATTCAGCTTACCTAGGTGAGCTCTGAGAAAATTCAAGCATGAAAAGGCAGGGGAATAAATGAAATGGGGGTGGCAGCATTAGAAAAAAGACAAACTTGATGGCAGAATCAAGGGGCCAAGGTGTTTGTTGATTATTGAAGGCTAATTTGAAAGGCAATATTCAAACATGAAGTTGAGGTACTGAGCTCAATGGTTGCCTGTGCATCTAATATAATAACTAGATGAATCGTGAGTGTTAGCAGAGATTATTTTGATAGGAGGAGAAATACGGAAACTTTACATTTAGATATATTACATATGTGGTACAGTGAAGCATCTAAATAAGGATGTCTTCATTTATTGCAATTTATTTTATCATGATCACAATACACATAGGGTAGGGCCCTTGCATTTGATGAATTCTCAGTTCTTTGAAACACAGAGCCATGCAATTATATTGATAATTTTGCCAGACACCATTGAAAGTACTTTACATGCATTTTGCTATTTAATTTTCAAAACACTATTAGGGATGTACTACTGCTATTCTCTTTTCGCAAACTTTGCAAAAGTCTCAAAATGGATTGCCTTTAGAATTCTTAGGAAGAAATTTGTAAAGATAGACCAAAAAGAAAAACAAAACAAAACAATGGAAAGCTTTTTGTGTTTACTGAGGTGTTTGATAGGTTTTAAGCAGTGGAAAAACAGATGGAGTTTGTACTTTAGAAAGAATCTCTAATAATGATATAAAGGATAGATTGGGTTAGAGAGATTTTGGAAGACAGAATCATCAGTAAGCACATATCTTAGCTCCATCCTTTGTTAGATGTTTCATTTGGGGACATTTCCTGGGCCTCTGTATGTCAGTTCTCTTATCTTTAAATTGGGTATCTTTAAATAGTGTCTTTCTCTTTGGGCAATTGCAATACAAGTAATACATGCCAAACACTAGGAGCTGTAGCTGGAACATAATATATGCTCAATTATTGTTTGCCTCTACCATCACCACCATCTTACCTTAAATTTCATTTGTATCCCCATCATCATCCAACATCTCAGACTGATGGAGAGTTTAGTTTATGTAATAATAGTGGAATTAAAGAAAAATAAAATTGAGAATTACTTGAGGTTAAATTAGCATTTGCTTATATGTGAATGTGGAAGAAAGAAGAAGTTGTAAATACTCCCAGATATCTGGGTTGGGTGACAGAGACAAAAAATATTGCTAGTTGAGATGACAGGGAATGTAGTATGGGAAGCTAATGTAGACTGGAGAAGATAAATATAATGAGACTATTTTAAATGAAAAGATTTAGAACAATAAGTGGTATATCTAGTTGAAAATGGCCAGAACTTAACTTGGAAAAATGAGGCTATAGACCTTGGGAAAGTGAGCTAGATTGGAATTAAAGTTTTGGGAGTTATTAAAGCATAAGTGGAGACATTGTGGGTTGGTAACATTATAGAAAGATAGTTGTTAGAGCAAGACGAGAAGAGTGATGATAGTGTCTTCAAAACACTGCCTCATTAGGTGTGAGCAAAAATGTACAAAACTGAGATGATATAATGAGAGAGAGAAGTTACAGATGCTAGGACTTTCAGGGAATTTAATGGTGGGAATTGTTTCTATATAAAAGGAGTGAACAGTACCAAATGACACAAAATAGGCAAGTAGCTAGGACCTGGTGATTCAAGCCAGGAATTAAGATGAGGCATGAGAAAGAATACAGGCTTGAGAATCATAAGCCATGAGTTGAAAGGAGAAGACACAATTACTGAATCAAACATTAAGGGAACTTAAAATGATAGTTGAAAAATTGGGCCTTGGGAAGTGACCATAATTAGGGAGAGTTAGAAAGAAAGGTGAACAAGGGTGGTGGTTGTATCACAGCAGCCCTATGAGGTAAATAAATAAGGAAACTGAATTTTGCTGAGAGAGAAAATTCAGATATTGGAAAAATTGTAGGAGTGTGTCTGAGGAAGATGAGGACTTGGACCATTAGAGTAACTTTAAAGAGCAGGCGGGTAGCTTTCTCTTTCTGGAAGGAGGATAATAAGAGTTAGTGTAATGACAGATTCCCTGAGTTATTGAGAAGAGTGGGTGATGGAGCTTATGCCAAATGGCCTTTACCTTTGCAATAAAAGATGAGTTCATCCAGCCAAGAGCTGGAGTGAGGCTGTGTGTAGGATGATAAATACATGAAAGATAAATAAAATGATTGGCCAGCAATGGCTGGAGTGAAGGTGGACTGGGGATAGTGAATGTGGAAAAGCAACAGGAAAACAATGCAGGCTATTTATCAAGCCAGTTTTCATAGGGGCGAGAGTTTGTGTGAGTGAGTGAGTGTGTGTGTGTGTGTGTGTGTGTGTGTGTGTGAGATTGGCTTGTCTAGATATTTAGCTAGAGATTGTTATTCTAGAATACTTGGGCTTCCTCATGTGCTACTACACCATAAGTCTATCCTGGTCACTCTCTTTCAGATTGTATGCCATTACACTAAAGCAGAAGTAGAGAAGCAATCATGCATGCCATTACAGGTTTATGCAGGTTTGGAAAAAACTATAGGATACTCAGGCTTCACTTCAAATATGTTTTTGCTGCAGCATCCTATCATATATAGAATACTTGGGAGGTGCCCATATGTACCATTGTCCATTTAACATACATGCAGTAGCCTTATGAGACTTCTGAGTGCTGACTCTGTTTGAAAAAAGTGAAATAAGTGTGGGATCAATGTTTATTCTCTCAAAGGTTTTAAGAATCTTGGATAATTAGTGATTGGCATCTAGGTTCCTTTCAACATGTTATTAACAGTCCTAATCATGATAAGGACAAGTAATACCATTGAGCATTTACTAAATGCCAGCAAATGTGGCAGAGCTGAGACTTAAATCTAAGAATATCTGACTCCTTTGCTTCTAAACCACTGTTGCCCAGGTTTGCCATCTAAAAAGAGTTACCTTTTAACAATAAAATGCCCAAGGAGAGTATTCCAAATATTTGCCGTTTTTTATCTATACGCAAAAATTAATGACTTCAAATTTTTATTATTGAAAAGACTGGCATTTTAGCACAGTCTGTTGTATAGCTAACAGACAATTTTCTATAGATACTGTATTTTACAAAAAAATAAACTTATATAAGTTTATATATATACACAGTGTATATTTGGGTGCATCGTGATTCCTTTTGTTCTATCTACCCTCACATCCTTATGATATTTCCATCATACCTACATTCCTGGCACTTTTATTAAAGGTGATAAAGTGCTGAAGAAGTAGTTTGAAGTAAATGGGTTCTACTAAATTCAAGAATGTTTTGACCATTAACCTTCAGTTTGAAGTTTTAGGTGATCACAAACCAGTATAAAGGAATATAGATTTATCTCCACAAAATATACCTTAAAGAGGTTTTTAAACAATTGATGCTTTGCTGATGCAGAGGTTATTTCCTCTTCAGTGTTTCTAACTTAATAAATTACATGTAAAAGCCATAAACTCCTTTATATTATCCATAAACATAATAAAAAATGTTACACCACATAACTTTGACTTAGTTGATAATTCTAGGCTTAGCCTTAGGGTTTGACGAGAAAATTATTTCAGTTACACATTTTAATTATGCTATAAACATTGGGAAATAGCTATTGATCTTCAGCATCTAGCATCAGAATGTTGTTTCTTGTTCTTTTGTCAACGAAAGTTTGCCATGCAGGCTAAAAATGGAGACTTTCGCAGGAATCTCAGATACTATATGCACAGTAAAGACCATTCTCATATTGGATTTGAGTAACTTACATTTTAAGTGATTTAAAGATCGTCTCCTCTAAATAGATTTCTGCTGGAAACGAGAAACACACATTTGAGTTAAGAAAAACATCACCTAGTTTTAAGAAAAAGCTATTCCCCAGTGATACTCTTGATAATTTTAAATATTTTAACATGGGTATAGGACAGCCTAAGCCAAAAAAAAAAAAAAAAATCTACCTTTTAAAAAAATGTATGCTCTAAGTTTCTCCAAAGCTTATATAGAGAAACAAGCATCGTGAGTAGAATTTTAGAAGGGATTATTACACAATTTTTTTTCCTTGATCAGCAATATGGGTAAAAATTGCATTCTGTTTACATTACAACAAAATCTCACATCTATAATGAGGATAATAATGGTATTGCTAAAAATAGAAACTATCGGACAAGCTTTTATCTGAGGATAGGCATTTCTATAAATATGTTAAGTATATGGCCATATTTAAGCCTCATAAGCACCATGTGAGGGTAGGCCTCAGTTTCCCCATTTTACAGAAGGCTTGGGGAGGTAAAGTAACTAAGTGGTAGAGTTGAGAGTCAAACCCGGATCTGACTCACGTAATGATGGTCTTCTGCAAAGAGCCCTCCCCTTCTGCTACCATTTTCAGCACTTTGGAAACTCCTTCAAATTTAGAGCCTTTAACTGAAATAGAATTGTATTTAAATGTTAATGTATCAAATTTAGTATTATGCATTTCTATTCAACAATTGTTTATTGAAATACGTTTATGTACCAGGCATAGTGTCAGGAGGTACTGAAGGTAAAATCAATGAGCCATCACAGCAACTCATAGTTTATTGGGAGAGACATTACACTAAATGTGTATGTGGAATATATATTATAAATATATATTTGAATATGTTGTTTATGGGGCTTCAGATTTCTCTGATAAACATTCTGAAATTACTCCCTCTTGAATTTTCAAAATCTAATTAAAGGTATGGTAATTTAACTTTGATGGTCTGATGCATCAACTTTGATAGTCTGATCAGTTAGGGAGACTTAGCCTTTAACACCTCAGCCATTAAAGATGCTAATTTTGAAAGCATCAGCAGGGAATCCATATTGGCTTTCCTTGCTGTAGTGCATCTCCTACCCCCTCACAGTGGGAGCCAATGAGTGATAATATTCACCTTTCTATCCCCCACTCATTTCTTCCTATGCCACAATGTAATTAAACCTATTGGTTAAAGAATCTGTTGAGCATTTCATGTATATAATGCCCTTAATAGTAGCTCTGGATGCAATGGTTTGCACTAATCCATTGAATTTAGTTTTATATAATGAATTAAAATAGAACTCAATATAAAAAGTTTGAAATATAATATGCATCTGTATTTTTTTTGCAGAAATGTTTCTCCCATTTTGCTTTAATTTGGGGGCTGCAATCAAGCTTCTGTTGAAACTTTTGTACATATTGGGGATATAGCCTAGTAAAAGTAGATTGTATGGCAGTCAATTTATAGACATCATGTTGTAAGCAAAATTTCAAGCCCAAATTTGTTCTCGGTTTTAATTGTGAACATTGACGAGAGAAGCAGCTAATGATAATACAGATTCTTCTTTCATCTCCATTATCACTTTCTCCAAGGATATATATTCAGGATTATGTGACGTAAAGTACCTTAAGCAGTTTAGTGATCTGAGCAAATATTAAATCATGGGATTTAGGCATTTTATAAAAGTCCATCTTTCAAAAGGAGGTATGGGAAACGTTTTATATGCAAGGTATGTGAGGTACTCATCCTGGGAATTTTATTGAAGTCACCTTATTTCATTTTCCAACAAGTCTAAAGAGATCACTAGCTTCTAAGTTTCGTGACACAGTGACCATATCTGGGCACCACTCATCCTGTCTGGAAGCAAAAAAACCAACCAACCAATCAAACAAACAAAACAGAAAAATTGAAAGCTAACAGAGAAGGTAATACTTTGTCCCTCCTTAAAGACGGAGAAGTTTTCCAGCCAAGTAAATGGAAAGGGTGTTGCAGGAATAAGAACCAGTTTTCCAAAGGAATACTGGCATGACAAGTATGAAAAATCAATTCATAGTACATGACAAGTAAACATTAGGTCACTAGAGTGCTGACTTTTTCTGGGATGACATAAAACATATTTCCAGACAACTGATTCCGTTAGACTCATAAGACCAATTAAATTTTAAGCAGAGTGGATGGCAGTATGCTGAATAGTTACTTTATCTCAGCCTATTCATGACTGTACCGCCAAGCCTCAGTGCCCATTCAACAGACTGCACATGAGTCCTGTTATGTCACAGATATTAGCTATACTTTAGCTGCTTTGTAGAAACCATCAACTTCTCTGCACGAATTTATTTCTATGTCAGAACAGAATGTCAATGTCTCTTGACCCAGTCTCCCCTAGTAATATTTAATGTGCCAAGGTAAAATAGTTGCATAGTGGCATAGAAGGCAGCATGGGGATTTCTTGGCCCGCTTCTCTGCCGAATTGACAGGTTGCATTGCAGCACGTGCACAGCAAAGCGATTAAGAATGTACAGAGTGACAAAACATGTATGACATGACTGCAGGCATTTTATGTGAATAACATGTCATGGCACGTACTGGTCTTGGGAGATTATACCTAGAGCTCTGGGGTGTGAGGACAATCTATATGCTGTAATAGCATCATTGAGAAGTGAGTACCCAAGGAAAAATAACCTTGGCTGGGAATCTCTACATAAATGAAAGCAATTTTTTTTTTGGCTACTTAACCATTTTACTAATGTCCTATTTATATAACTAAATACAATAAGCATCTGCCTTGGATGATGTGAGTTTTTGACTGCTGAATGATTTCTTTGGCTGCTAGAAGTAGACTGAGTTTGAATTTTGTTAAAATTCTTGATTGGAAAAAAAAAGTTCTACCACCACCCACTTCACTGTAAGAACACATTTTGCTCTTGGTAGCAACCTCCCTACTGCTAGGGTGTCTGACTTTCTTTACATGTCGCAAAATAAAATTTATATGAATTTCCTTGTCTTGCTCACTAATTTTCAGCAATGGGGAAAAATGTAGATTTTAGATCATGATTAAGGTAGTTGCTCACCATTTATCATACATATATGCAGACACTTGCATAGAAATTTAGGAGCAATATGAACATCTAGAAATTTTTCATGAATCTCTAGTCCATGAACCCCAAATTAAACATTTTTTGTGTTAGGTGCTTTTTAAAAAGATTGGGTATGTAGACTTCATCAGATTTTTAAAGGAATTCATAATCCTAACAGCATTAAGGTGCTTTCTAATGTCCTTTCTATGTTTAAAATCATATAATTCACTTGATGTCCTAATATATTCCTGTTAATGTTAAAACATATTAACTTTAATCTAGAGAAACAGAAGCATGTCTTAATTTATAGGTAAAAAATTCTGTCCCTTAATATGACTGAAATAACCAAAATTTGCAGGATTAAAGTTGTTATGGGAAAGAATTTTCTCCATTTTTGACCAGCATTTTAAAGCAATATTATACTACCAGCAAAGATGAAAGTGAGAGTTATTTGCCTATTTTTCATTTCACATGGACCATTAAAACTAAATGTGAAAGTGCCATCTATATTTCTAATATAGATATAAATGCCTAAGAGCAATAAAAATATGCCAACAGTGCTTATATTAATAGCTTAATTGTTTTAATTCTCTTTTACTAGTAAATGTTAAAAAATAGGTAAAAATGAAATTTATATGTCTGTGATTTTGGGGGAAAAATAAAGTATATATCTTGAGACCTGTGCAAAAACCTACTATTTCAACCAGATTTATCTCTAACATATATATTATAATATATGCCATGTATTCATTTTATGTGATCAAATATGAATCGGTAGCACAGATCATCTTGTATTTTAGCAGAAAAAAATACATTTTGCACATAATTGTAATAACTTTGTATCGCTACCTAATTATATGTGCACAGCTAGGGACGAATAATGAAAAGGATTTAAGACATATTCTAAATCTCTATTGCAGTAAAACAATGAGAGAGACAGGACTCATTGAAAACAATTTTGAAGCAGTTGAAGTTTGTTTTGTTTTTACTCCTCACTCTTCTACTCCATTTTCCTTTATCCCATAACTGTGCACCTAGCCCCTCTGTTCCTCCCATCACATTACCTTCTTATGATACTTTGGCATAAAATGAACCAACAAAGTTATTCATTGTGAGTTGCAATGGAATATTTGTGATAGTGTAAAATTTCAAGCATGGTTGGAGATATATTTGTTGTGATAGCACCTGCTCCTTGATCTCCAAAAATATGACATAGATGTCATCTATCCAATACTCGAGGTGACTGGGATTTTACTTTTTGACTGTCCTTCTTAACCTTCCGGCATTCATTGGGTCACCCCTGAAATTCCACATCCTTACTCTTTATACCTAAACTAATTCTATTGACTCTGCTATTTCCTTTGCTAGATTTCATTTTGATGGCCATGTTATGTGCTTGCCAGAAGGGCAGATATTTTGGCCAGGTACTTTCTTAGACTCTTACCTTTTAGTCCTATTCCCATGTATTTTGCATCTTTGAATATGCCTTAGCTTCCTAGGGCTGCTATTACAAAGTACCACAAACCCGGTGGCTTAAAACAGTCAGAGTTTACTGTCTCGTAGTTCTGAAGGTTAGCAGTCCAAATGAAGGTGTCACAGAGCCCTGCTTCCTCCGAGGTCTGCAGATTCTGGTGGGGACCTGCCAGTAGCCCCTGCTGTCTTCAGCGTGTGGTGTAACTCAGTCTCTGTCCCCTGCACATGGCTGTCTTCTCGCCATGTCCATGTCCAAATTTTCCCTCCTTATAGGGATTAGGGTCCATTCTAATCCAGTGTGGCCCCATCTTAACCACTCATATCTTCAAAAATCCTATCCCAAATAGGATCACATTTGTGACATCAGGGGTCAGAATTTGGACGTATATTTGGGGGAAACAGAATTCATTCAGTTCATAACAGTAAATATCCCTTTTCCACTTTCTCAAACAAACTTAAAATACCAGTACTTCAGTTCAACAATTAAAAGACTTGTGGAACTGGTCAATGCATTCTTAGAGCTTAATTAATTTGGTTCTCCAGCTATCTCTGATTGAGACCTCTTCCTAAATGAGCGTGCTGGTGTAGATAATTTTTTTTTTCAGTCTCTGCTCAATCCCCATCTTTGCCTGTATCAGGAATCCAGAAAAAGACAGCTTCTCCATCACCACACCCCCAGCACTCAAACACAGCCATAAAACCCAACAACAGCAAAATCCATCTTCTCAATACAGCCATTTAGTTCAAGGACTTATTATCTTTCAGCTTTTGTTTTTAGGCTTCATTTGAGTTTATTTGTACTTGGTATTATTAAGACACTTTCTTTAGGTTCAAGAGATGTGACTCTCAGTGCTATAACTATCTTAAAGTTTTTGAATATCCATAATGTAAAATATGAAGTAGAATTGTTACAGAGAATTGCAAGGGGGAAGTACTAAACATAGATAGTAGCTACAAGACAAGAGATTTTAGCTGAACCTAGGGAATGATGTTTGTATGGCTTGAAGATGACATAATATGTCCTCATATGTAAAATAGAAATTCACAATCATAAGATAGTGAATTTCTGGTAAACAGATATGGTCCAGCATAAGTTGAATAATTACTAGTTAAGGATGATAAAGAGAAAATTCATATGATTAAGTATGATGATGTCCTAAAACCAAGATGGTATATTTTAAATATTCACATTCTATGTATATATTTGATATAAAAATAATTTACAGAAGAGTACAAAATTATATACTAGATCCCTTGAATTTGGTTATTTAGCATCTAGCCTCACAACAGCTTTGTAGTTAACTCTGGATATATAATAAAAGTATTTCAACACAATCTCAAAAGATCTTTGAAAATAAGCAAATATACTTTGAGAAAAAACGATATATGATTTAAGGCAATGCTTGAACTGAACATGTAGTTAATTATTGATAGACAAATTGAAAACTCAGATGAAAGATTTCTTTATAATTAATCCACATATATTTTCCCTAGATACATCTTTAAAAAAAAACTTAATGGATCTAGTCATTGGGCTTTGACCAAACTATTGGATTGTTGTCCTTTGAGAAAATTTGTGGCTCAGCTAGCTGTTATTGCTTTAAACGCCATGAGAGAACCTGCTCCTGTGAAAAACTGAAAACAGTACATAAACTACATATGTTGGTTTAGGCTTATTTAAAGCACTCTAATTCATAGGTTTTGCTTGCTGGGATTAAGTGACTCTGCACCTAGTGTTTGCGATTATCATTTAATCCATTTATGTGGTGAAATGACTCTCTAGGTTTGTTTTTTCAATTTTTTTTCTTTTTAGTAATAAGTTCAAGATCTGTTGTGCTGCTTTTTTCTTATTTTTGCTTTACACTACAGTAAGAAAAGGTCCATTGTGATTTTTCCTTACCCCTTACTCTCCTACTATTCATTAAAGATGTCACATCTGATATCTGACTCTCTGTCTCCTAATAATTATACCTTAGAAGACACATAAGATGAAAAATGACCAGTTATATTGAAGAGGAACCATGAGTCTATTAAGAGGAATGTGTGAAACAAAGAAGAGAACTCAATATGCCAATGCCAGGCTTTCTTGCAGGTCTTTTTGGCCTTCGACAGTTATATAAAGTCCTATATTACTAGTTTTCCTCAATTTCAACAAGTATACTTAGTTAAAGTTATTATATGTGGCTATGCAAGAATGTAGCTCTTAGACGAGATTCTACCGGTGTCTTTGTCGACTGGTAAAATATAGGTCCTTATCTTCAAAAGCTCAGCAATAACCACTGCAGTAGAAGACAGATAATGAGGTCCCTCCTCCTTATAAAGTCCTGGAATAATGCATTGTGAGAACCAAACTGGTAGTCTGAAAGACTAAAATTTCCAAGGGAAGATATTTTAGGTTGGTGGACATTGTCTTACCATAGCTGGGCTCCACCGGGTGTCCCAGGCTGCCGTGTCCTGTGATGGATGACCCGCGACTGCTGCCAGACATTTCCCTCCTATTCCATCTTAAACTCATCCTCATCAGCATTTGCTCCAAACACTCACCAAACTACTCTTACCAAAGTCACTAATTACCTTTATGTTGCTAAACCCACCAGTACATTCTGAATCTTCTTTGTACTTGACTTGTAATATTCCTCCTTTCTTGGTCTTTCCCTACTTCAATAGCCACCCCTTTTCAATCTCCTTTGCTGAGTTATCCACTGATACCTGTCCTCCTAATGCTGGAGTTGGATTTGGACTCTCCAGGGGTCCATCCTTGGTCATCTCTGTATTCCTTTCATCCATACTGATTTCATGCCATGTCTATGCTAATGACTCTCAGTTTTCTGTTTCTACTCCTTACTTTCTAAACCCCAAATTCATGTGGTCAATTACACAGTTAACATCTCTATCTGGATATTTAATAGACATCTTAAACAAGAGAGAAAAAGAAGACTCAAAAAGGAAGAAATATTGAAGTTTAACATATCTTATATAGCTGCTGTCACATCTCTTTGCAGATGTACCTAATTTGGAGGTAGGTCTTTGGTTAATGAGCATTTGTGAATAGAGGAGTTGAATTATTTAACCATTTATAATAATTTGAATTTCCTTTACACTGATAGATTAGGCATGAAGGTGATATAGAGAGGGGGGTTATGAATGGGTCCTGGCCTCTTTAGACATGATGGTCAGGGAAGACTTCAACGAGTTAATGTTTTACCCTAATTGAAAATGGGAACCAGATCTTGGGGAAAAGTATACTTAACAGAGGAAAAATCAAGAACTAAGGCCCAGAAGAAAGAATGAGCTTTTTGTAATTTTTTTTTGAATTAAAAAAAGTCAGGAATATTGTAAACCAGGAGAAGAGAGCTATGAACTATGAGCTATGGGATGATGAAATACAGAGTAGGCCTTGGCCAGCTAACAGAGGAGCTTGCAGCCTTAGTCAGGAGTTTGAATTTATTTCTGAACATAATGGGAAGTTATTAGAAGGTTTCAAATGTGAGGTGGTGACGTGAGCCGATTTATGATTTGAAAAGATCACTCTATTGTAAGGACAGTGGGTGAAAAGAGGGAAAATGTTTCCAAAAAGGTTTGCCATGTTCACAGTCTGAAATAGAACATTTTGGAAAGCACAATGACCTTCTTTTACCTGCCCTACTCATTGAGATTCAGTCCTTAGCACTGGATCTATCTCTTGCTAAGAAGTCAATAAATAGAACTGATGGTCTGTAAATGGAACATAGAATTGGCTTTTTAAATTTTTTTTCTTTTGAGAATAAGTACCTGACCAAATGCATGAAAAATGAATGGTTTTAAATGACTTTAAGTGTGGTGTTTCCTAGATTAGAAACTCACCTTTGTAAAGAAGCACTTGGATGTGAATTTAAATGATTATTTATGGGTCTGAAAGCATAGTTCAGTGGTAGAATTCCTGCCTGCCATGTGGGAGACCCGTATTTGATTCCAGGCCTATTTACATCCCCAAAACAAACAAACAAGCAAACAAAAAAAAACCAAAGTGTGGTAATTAGGTTCAGGTGTCAACTTGGCCACATGAAATTGCCAAGTTCTACTGCTGTGGACATGAGCCAATGGCATGTGAAGCTCATCTGTTGCTGATTACAATGCTGATTACATTGGGCTAGGAGGCGTGTCTGCTGCAATGAATGATGTTTGATTTAATTGGCTGGTGCTTAAATGAGAGAGCTCAACGTAGCCCAGCCCAAGCAGCTCAGCATATGGCATTTCAGCACTCACAGTTCAGCCCAGGCCTTCGGAGACGCAGAAAGAAATCACCCTAGGGAAAGTTGTTAGAACCCAGAGACCTGGAGAGAAGGCCAGCAGAGATCACCTTGTGCCTTCCATGTAACAAAGAACCTCAGTTGAAAGTTAGCTGCCTTTCCTCTGAAGAACTACACATTTTAACTAAATAAATCCCCTTTTATTAAAAGGCAATCCGTCTCTGGTGTATTGCATTCTGCTAGCTTTGACAGACTAAAACACAAGCAAAAACAAAAATTCAGCAAATGGTGCTGTAATAAGGGAATGCGCGCATGGAAAAAGAATGAAATGTCACCCCCCCACACACACACTTAGCATACAAAGGAAAAAAAAGAAAATTATTGTGATAGATTTTTCATTCAACATCCCTCAAATATTTGAGTGTTTTTACCATGAGATATGTACTTTGTAGCAAATTGCAAAGAGAAATCAGATATAAGTTTTTCTTTCAGGGAGCTTCAGAGACTCCAGAAAAGGTCTGAATGTCTTTGTGACTCTGATAAAATATATTTATTTACTTTTATTAATATTATGAACCATCTACAAAAATTTGCTTTACATTATATATAAAGACATAAGACATTTCCTGTGGAATTTTGATTGTCTTAGCAGCTACCGCTTTGACAGGGTCAGTTCTAAGTGAGAACCCAAACTGGTTTCTGTGATCTGTTCCTCAAATCATTTGAGGAATCAAATGTTCCCCAAATCATTTGATATCCTTTATTTTATTTTGCAACAGCAAAAATGAAAATATTGGGTGGGCCACGGTAGCTCAGTAGGCAAGAATGCTTGCCTGCCATGCCAGAGGACCCAGGTTTGATTCCCAGTACCTGCCCATGTTAAAAAAAAAAAAAAAAAAAACATAAAAAAAATATTTTTCTCTTCCAATTTTTACTTTGCAGTTATTTTTTCTACTGCAGTTAATTTTTAGGTTTAGAATTGTAAAAATTTGAAAGCTTCAGTTTTGCTATGTGCTATAATCATTGCCATTTTCTATGATATATATGTTGATTATCCTCATGTAATCTTGATTGCTGTACATTTTCCTTTGTTGATTTATTATTTTCATATTTAGGTCTCCTTTCAATAATTATTTTTGATATTTGTATAGGATTTATAACTAAACTTAACAGCAGGTATTTGCATGTTCATGTCATTCCAATACCAAACAATTTATACTTTTATATCATGATGATAATTTTTGTGGTTTATTTATGTTATCCATCAAGCAGTGGAAGAACATCTTTAAGTAATTATGCTGAATAGAAATGTGGATAGTTTATCTTGCATATATTAGAAATATCCTCTGTTGCCTTCATATACAAATACTTTGAAAGGTCATGTTTTTTTTCCACAAAACTTTAAAGACATTTCTCACTTGCTTTGGAGTATTTAGTAACACAGAAACTTGAGGTGAGCCTGTTTTTGTTCCATGCACAGATAATTGGAGGAATTTTTCTTACAATTTGAGGTTCAAAAAAATCACAGGTTCATAACACCTGGATAATCCTAGGTGTTACTCTCCATTGATCCATTTTTCTAAGCACTTGGGCATTTGAATCTGCATACTCGGTCTTTCTTTAGTTTGGGGTGGGTTGAGTTCATTGATTTTTGCTTCTGAGCTATTGTCTACATCTAGAATTCTATTATAAATTGATTTGATCTTGGAAGCCTTTCAGATCTCTAATTATTTTTCAATTTCATTATTTTTCTTTATAATTTTCCCTGTGAATTCTATAATTTCTTCAACTTGTCTTCTGTTTCAATTATTTGATTCTATATAGTATCCAATCTGCTATTCACTGCCCCCATTAAAATGTTAAACTTGAAAAGCGTCTTTTTACCTCCTAGTAATCTATTTCTTCTGATCATGTATTGTTACCTTTCTATTGCTGCTTGTTTAATGTCCTGGATGTAATTTTCTCTTAAATCTTATTGTACCTATGAATCAAAATTTCATTTTTTTCGTGCATTTTTTGTATAAATGGTTCAAATACATGCAGTAGCCTGGATTTACTAGACTGTTTTCTTTCTTTTTTGTTTTTGCTTTTGTTTTTGTTTTTGTTTTCTTTCTTTTGAAGTGCAGAATCTTTTTATGATCTGGTGGTTTTTTTTCTCTAAAAATGGTCAAAGATTGGCCAGTCATTGCTCATATTAGTCAGTTTCTGACAAAGGGAGTAGAAAAAATATATACATTGATATGCATATATGTACATGTATATGCATATGTATATGTATACACACACCCACCATTGCATTTCTGAGTTTCTAAAGTGCAGAAAATGGGTTCAGAGTTAGAAGTATTGGGACATGCTGAAATAGAGCATTTCCTTCTAAATCATTTCTTTTGTGTTTGTTACTTTTTATTTATTTATTTATTTTTTAAATTTTTATTAATAAAATCGATCAACAT